>JAUNZM010002568.1:0-17906 GCA_033459285.1 Clamator glandarius | reverse complement strand
CCTGTCCCTTTGGTGTCCCCTTGGTGTCCCCCTTGTCCCCCTGGTGTCCTCTCTTGTGTCCCCCTTGTCACTCCTGTCCCATCACCCCCGTGTCCCCCGCGTCACGTTGCCCTGGTGTCCCCCGTGTCCCCTTTGTGTCTCTCTTGTCACCCGCGCCCTGTCACCCCTGTCCCCTGCGTGTCCCCCGTGTCCCTTGTCTCGCTCCTATCAGCCTCGTGGCACCTGTGACGTGTCACTCGTGTCCCCTGCGTGTCCCCCATGTCTCCTCTATCGCCCCTGTCACCCCCGTGTCCCCTCACGTCCCTCGCACCCCCTCGAGTCACTATTGTCACCAGTGTCACATCACCCACGTCCCCCTCGGTGTCCCCTTTGTGTCCTTGATGTCCCCGAGGTCCCTTTTGAGTCCTCGATGTCCCCTTGACATCCCCCGTCTTCTTCTGGTGTCCCCTTCATGTCCCCCCCATTCCCTCAAGGTCCCTCTTAGTGTCCCCCCCGTTCCCCTGGTGTCCCCAAAGTCCCTTTTGAGTCCTCGGTGTCCCCTTGTGTCCCCTCAGTGTCCCCCACATCCCCTTCCATGTCACCCCCCGTCCCCTCGATGTTCCCTTTGTCCCCTCAGTGTCCCTCTCAGTGTCCCCCCCGTCCCCTTCATGTCCCCCCCAATCCCCTCAGTGTCCCCCCCTGTCCCCTCAATGTCCCTCTTAGTGTCCCCCCCAATCCCCTCAGTGTCCCCCCCAATCCCCTCAGTGTCCCCCCCTGTCCCCTCAATGTCCCTCTTAGTGTCCCTCTCATTCCCCTGGTGTCCTCAATGTCCCTTTTGAGTCCTCGGTGTCCCCCTGTGTCCCCTCAGTGTCCCCCACATCCCCTTCCATGTCACCCCCCGTCCCTCTAATGTCCCTCTTAGTGTCCTTCCTTGTCCCCCTGGTGTCCCCAATGTCCCTTTTGAGTCCTCGGTGTCCCCCTGTGTCCTCTCAGTGTCCCCCACATCCCCTTCCATGTCCCCTCTGTCCCCTCAATGTCTCTCTCAGTGTCCTCCCTTGTCCCCCTGGTGTCTCCAATGTCCCTTTTGAGTTCTCAGTGTCCCCCCCGTCCCCTCAGTGTCCCTCTTAGTGTCCCCCCTGTTCCCCTGGTGTCCCCAAAGTCCCTTTTGAGTCCTCGGTGTCCCCTCAGTGTCCCCCACATCCCCTTCCATGTCACCCCCCGTCCCTCTAATGTCCCTCTTAGTGTCCTTCCTTGTCCCCCTGGTGTCCCCAATGTCCCTTTTGAGTCCTCGGTGTCCCCTTGTGTCCCCTCAGTGTCCCCCACATCCCCTTCCATGTCCCCTCTGTCCCCTCAATGTCCCTCTCAGTGTCCTCCCTTGTCCCCCAGGTGTCCCCAATGTGCCTTTTCAGTCCTCAGTGTCCCCCCCGTCCCCTCAGTGTCCCCCCCTGTCCCCTCAATGTCCCTCTCAGTGTCCTCCCTTGTCCCCCTGGTGTCCCCAATGTCCCTTTTGAGTCCTCGGTGTCCCCTTGTGTCCCCTCAGTGTCCCCCACATCCCCTTCCATGTCACCCTCCGTCCCTTCAATGTCCCTCTCAGTGTCCTCCCTTGTCCCCCTGGTGTCCCCAATGTCCCTTTTGAGTTCTCGGTGTCCCCCTGTGTCCCCTCAGTGTCCCCCACATCCCCTCGATGTCCCTCTCAGTCTCCTCCCTTGTCCCCCTGGTGTCCCCAATGTCCCTTTTCAGTCCCCAGTGTCCCCCTCATCCCCTCAGTGTCCCCCCCGTCCCCTCAGTGTCCCTCTTAGTGTCCCCCCTGTTCCCCTGGTGTCCCCAAAGTCCCTTTTGAGTCCTCGGTGTCCCCCTGTGTCCCCCACATCCCTTTCCATGTCACCTCTGTCCCCTCAATGTCCCTCTCAGTCTCCTCCCTTGTCCCCCTGGTGTCCCCAATGTCCCTTTTCAGTCCTCAGTGTCCCCCCCGTCCCCTTCCATGTCCCCCCCGTCCCCTCAATGTCCCTCTTAGTGTCCCCCTTGTCCCCCTGGTGTCCCCAATATCCCTTTTGAGTCCTCGGTGTCCCCCTGTGTCCCCTCAGTGTCCCCCACATCCCCTTCCATGTCCCCTCTGTCCCCTCGATGTCCCTCTCAGTCTCCTCCCTTGTCCCCCTGGTGTCCCCAATGTCCCTTTTCAGTCCTCAGTGTCCCCCCCGTCCCCTTCATGTCCCCCCCATCCCCTCAGTGTCCCCCTCGATGGCTCCCCCCGTCCCCCTGGTGTCCCCAATGTCCCCATTGTCACCGTGTCCCCTCTCCCCCCCAGCGCAACCGCAAGCGCCGCAACCGCAAGAAGAAGAAGCGAAGCCGAGCGACGCGGGGACAGTCGGGGACCCCGAGGGGACAGGAGGGGACGGGCCCCCCCGGCGACCCCCCCGAGGACCTCGAGGTGGAGGTCGAATACGTCACCGAGGAGCCTGAGATCTACGACCCCAACTTCGTCTTCTTCAAGAGGATCTTCGAGGCCTTCAAGGTGCCCCGAGGGGACGCTTGGTGGCACTTGGTGGCATCATGGGTGACAATTTCTGAGCTTTCGAGCAGCCTTGAGGGGTTTAAAGCTGAGAAATTGGGGTCTGGTGGCATCTCTGGGGGGTTGGTGGCATCTCCAGGGGTTGGTGGCATCATGGTTGGTGGCACCCATGGAGCTGGGTGGCTCTTGGTGGCCTTGGTGGCATGATGGGTGACAATTTCTGAGCTTTCGAGCAGCCTTGGGGGGTTTAAAGCTGAGAAATTGGGGTCTGGTGGCATCTCTAGGGGGTTGGTGGCATCTCCAGGGGTTGGTGGCATCATGGTTGGTGGCACCCATGGGGCTGGGTGGCTCTTGGTGGCCTTAGTGGCATCATAGGTGACAATTTCTGAGCTTTAGAGCAGCCTTGGGGGCCCTGAAGCTGAGAAATTGGGGCCTGGTGGCATCTCCAGGGGCCTGGTGGCATCTCCAGGGGTTGGTGGCATCATGATTGGTGGCACCCATGGAGCTGGGTGGCTCTTGGTGGCCTTAGTGGCATCATGGGTGACAATTTCTGAGCTTTCGAGCAGCCTTGAGGGGTTTAAAGCTGAGAAATTGGGGTCTGGTGGCATCTCTGGGGGGTTGGTGGCATCTCCAGGGGTTGGTGGCATCATGGTTGGTGGCACCCATGGAGCTGGGTGGCTCTTGGTGGCCTTGGTGGCATGATGGGTGACAATTTCTGAGCTTTCGAGCAGCCTTGGGGGGTTTAAAGCTGAGAAATTGGGGTCTGGTGGCATCTCTGGGGGGTTGGTGGCATCTCCAGGGGTTGGTGGCATCATGGTTGGTGGCACCCATGGGGCTGGGTGGCTCTTGGTGGCCTTAGTGGCATCATAGGTGACAATTTCTGAGCTTTAGAGCAGCCTTGGGGGCCCTGAAGCTGAGAAATTGGGGCCTGGTGGCATCTCCAGGGGCCTGGTGGCATCTCCAGGGGTTGGTGGCATCATGATTGGTGGCACCCATGGAGCTGGGTGGCTCTTGGTGGCCTTAGTGGCATCATGGGTGACAATTTCTGAGCTTTTGAGCAGCCTTGAGGGGTTTAAAGCTGAGAAATTGGGGTCTGGTGGCATCTCCAGGGGGGTTGGTGGCATCTCCACAGGGTTGGTGGCATCATAGGTGGCTTCAACTATGGGACTGGGTGGCTTTAGGTGGCATCTGGTGGCTTTGGTGACTCCCGTGGGTGACAATTTCTGAGCTTTAGAGGAGCCTTGAGGGGTTTAAAGCTGAGAAATTGGGGTCTGGTGGCATCTCCAGGGGTTGGTGGCATCATGATTGGTGGCACCCATGGAGCTGGGTGGCTCTTGGTGGCCTTAGTGGCATCATGGGTGACAATTTCTGAGCTTTCGAGCAGCCTTGAGGGGTTTAAAGCTGAGAAATTGGGGTCTGGTGGCATCTCCAGGGGGGTTGGTGGCATCTCCACAGGGTTGGTGGCATCATAGGTGGCTTCAACTATGGGACTGGGTGGCTTTAGGTGGCATCTGGTGGCTTTGGTGACTCCCATGGGTGACAATTTCTGAGCTTTAGAGGAGCCTTGGGGGGTTTAAAGCTGAGAAATTGGGGCCTGGTGGCATCTCCAGGGGCCTGGTGGCATCTCCAGGGGTTGGTGGCATCGTGGTTGGTGGCACCCATAGAGCTGGGTGGCTCTTGGTGGCCTTAGTGGCATCATGGGTGACAATTTCTGAGCTTTAGAGCAGCCTTGGGGGCCCTGAAGCTGAGAAATTGGGGCCTGGTGGCATCTCCAGGGGTTGGTGGCATCATGATTGGTGGCACCCATGGAGCTGGGTGGCTCTTGGTGGCCTTGGTGGCATCACGGGTGACAACTTCTGAGCTTTCGAGCAGCCTTGAGGGGTTTAAAGCTGAGAAATTGGGGTCTGGTGGCATCTCCGGGGGGGTTGGTGGCATCTCGAGGGGGTTGGTGGCATCTCCGGGGGGGTTGGTGGCATCTCGGGGGGTGCCAGGGGAGGGAGGTGACGGTCCCCTGGTTGTCCCCGTGTCCCCAGCTGACGGACGAGGTGAAGAAGGACAAGGAGAAGGAGCCGGACAAGGCCGAGCGGCCCGAGAGCAGCGTCCCCCGCAGGAAGGGCCTCGATGACACCCGCAAGAGCGACGAGGACAGCTCCGAGGACGAGCAGGTGGCTCGCGGTGGCCCTAGGGGGGGGGGTGGTGGCCCTGGAGTAGGGACAGGGTGACAGAAGTGGCTCTTGGTGGCCCTGGAGGGGCTCTTGGTGGCCTTGAGGCGGGGACTGAACGACAAGAGTGGCTCTTGGTGGCGCTGGAGGGGCTCCTGGTGGCTCTGAGATGGGGACAGGTGGCTCTTGGTGGCCCTGGAGGGGCTCTTGGTGGCCTTGGGATGGGGACAGGTGGCTCTTGGTGGCCCTGGAGCAGTTCTTGGTGGCCCTAGAATGGCTCTTGGTGGCCCTGAGGTGGAGTGTGAATGAGAAGAGTGGCTTTAGGTGGCCCTGGAGGAGCTCTTGGTGGCCTTGGGATGGGGACAGGTGGCTCTTGGTGGCCCTGGAGTGGCTCTTGGTGGTCCTGAGGTGGGGACTGAATGACAGGAGGGGCTGTAGGTGGCCCTAGAGTGGCTCCTGGTGGCCCTGGAGTGGCTCTTGGTGGCCCTGAAGCAGGGACTGAATGACAGGAGTGGCTCTTGGTGGCCCTGGAGTAGCTTTTGGTGGCCCTGGGATGGGGACAGGTGGCTCTTGGTGGCCTTAGAGTAGCTCTTGGTGGCCCTGACGTGGGGACTGAGTGACAAGAATGGCTTTAGGGGGCCCTGGAGTGGCTCTTGCTGGCCCTGGAGTGGGGACAAGTGGCTCTTGGTGGCCCTGAGATGGGGACAGGTGGCTCTTGATGGCCCTGGAGGGGCTCTTGGTGGCCCTGAGGTGGGGACTGAATGACAGGAGTGGCTTTAGGTGGCCCTGGAGGGGTTCCTGGTGGCCCTGGAGGGACTTCTGGTGGCCCTGAGATGGGGACAGGTGGCTCTTGGTGGCCCTGGAGGGGCTCTTGGTGGCCCTGAGGTGGGGACTGAATGACAGGAGTGGCTTTAGGTGGCCCTGGAGGGACTCCTGGTGGCCTTGGGATGGGGACAGGTGGCTCTTGGTGGCCCTAAAATAGCTTTTGGTGGCCCTGAGGTGGGGACTGAATGACAGGAGTGTCTTTAGGTGGCCCTGGAGAAGCTCTTGGTGGCCCTGGAGGGGCTCTTGGTGGCCTTGGGATGGGGACAGGTGGCTCTTGGTGGCCCTGGAGCAGTTCTTGGTGGCCCTAGAATGGCTCTTGGTGGCCCTGAGGTGGAGTGTGAATGAGAAGAGTGGCTTTAGGTGGCCCTGGAGGAGCTCTTGGTGGCCTTGGGATGGGGACAGGTGGCTCTTGGTGGCCCTGGAGTGGCTCTTGGTGGTCCTGAGGTGGGGACTGAATGACAGGAGGGGCTGTAGGTGGCCCTAGAGTGGCTCCTGGTGGCCCTGGAGTGGCTCTTGGTGGCCCTGAAGCAGGGACTGAATGACAGGAGTGGCTCTTGGTGGCCCTGGAGTAGCTTTTGGTGGCCCTGGGATGGGGACAGGTGGCTCTTGGTGGCCTTAGAGTAGCTCTTGGTGGCCCTGACGTGGGGACTGAGTGACAAGAATGGCTTTAGGGGGCCCTGGAGTGGCTCTTGCTGGCCCTGGAGTGGGGACAAGTGGCTCTTGGTGGCCCTGGAGGGGCTCTTGGTGGCCCTGAGATGGGGACAGGTGGCTCTTGATGGCCCTGGAGGGGCTCTTGGTGGCCCTGAGGTGGGGACTGAATGACAGGAGTGGCTTTAGGTGGCCCTGGAGGGGTTCCTGGTGGCCCTGGAGGGACTCCTGGTGGCCCTGAGATGGGGACAGGTGGCTCTTGGTGGCCCTGGAGGGGCTCTTGGTGGCCCTGAGGTGGGGACTGAATGACAGGAGGGGCTTTAGGTGGCCCTGGAGGGACTCCTGGTGGCCTTGGGATGGGGACAGGTGGCTCTTGGTGGCCCTAAAATAGCTTTTGGTGGCCCTGAGGTGGGGACTGAATGACAGGAGTGGCTTTAGGTGGCCCTGGAGAAGCTCTTGGTGGCCCTGGAGGGGCTCTTGGTGGCCTTGGGATGGGGACAGGTGGCTCTTGGTGGCCCTGGAGCAGTTCTTGGTGGCCCTAGAATGGCTCTTGGTGGCCCTGAGGTGGAGTGTGAATGAGAAGAGTGGCTTTAGGTGGCCCTGGAGGAGCTCTTGGTGGCCTTGGGATGGGGACAGGTGGCTCTTGGTGGCCCTGGAGTGGCTCTTGGTGGCCCTGAGGTGGGGACTGAATGACAGGAGGGGCTGTAGGTGGCCCTAGAGTGGCTCCTGGTGGCCCTGGAGTGGCTCTTGGTGGCCCTGAAGCAGGGACTGAATGACAGGAGTGGCTCTTGGTGGCCCTGGAGTAGCTTTTGGTGGCCCTGGGGTGGGGACAGGTGGCTCTTGGTGGCCTTAGAGTAGCTCTTGGTGGCCCTGACGTGGGGACTGAGTGACAAGAATGGCTTTAGGGGGCCCTGGAGTGGCTCTTGCTGGCCCTGGAGTGGGGACAAGTGGCTCTTGGTGGCCCTGGAGGGGCTCTTGGTGGCCCTGAGATGGGGACAGGTGGCTCTTGGTGGCCCTGGAGGGGCTCTTGGTGGCCCTGAGGTGGGGACTGAATGACAGGAGTGGCTTTAGGTGGCCCTGGAGGGGTTCCTGGTGGCCCTGAGATGGGGACAGGTGGCTCTTGGTGGCCCTGGAGGGGCTCTTGGTGGCCCTGAGGTGGGGACTGAATGACAGGAGTGGCTTTAGGTGGCCCTGGAGGGGTTCCTGGTGGCCCTGGAGGGACTCCTGGTGGCCCTGAGATGGGGACAGGTGACTCTTGGTGGCCCTGGAGGGGCTCTTGGTGGCCTTGGGATGGGGACAGGTGGCTCTTGGTGGCCCTAGAGTGGCTCTTGGTGGCCCTGGGGTGGGGATAGGTGGCTCTTGGTGGCCCTAGAGTAGCTTTTGGTGGCCCTGAAGTGGGGACTGAATGACAGGAGGGGCTTTAGGTGGCCCTGGAGGGACTCCTGGTGGCCTTGGGATGGGGACAGGTGGCTCTTGGTGGCCCTAAAATAGCTTTTGGTGGCCCTGAGGTGGGGACTGAATGACAGGAGTGTCTTTAGGTGGCCCTGGAGAAGCTCTTGGTGGCCCTGGAGGGGCTCTTGGTGGCCTTGGGATGGGGACAGGTGGCTCTTGGTGGCCCTGGAGCAGTTCTTGGTGGCCCTAGAATGGCTCTTGGTGGCCCTGAGGTGGAGTGTGAATGAGAAGAGTGGTTTTAGGTGGCCCTGGAGTGGCTCTTGGTGGCCTTGGGATGGGGACAGGTGGCTCTTGGTGGCCCTGAGGTGGCTCTTGGTGGCCCTGAGGTGGCTCTTGGTGGCCCTGAGGTGGGGACTGAATGACAGGAGGGGCTTTAGGTGGCCCTGGAGGGGCTCTTGGTGGCCCTGGAGTGGCTCTTGGTGGCCCTGGAGGACCTCTTGGTGACCTTGGGGTGGGGACTGAGTGACAAGAGTGGCTTTAGGTGGCCCTGAGGTGGCTCTGGGTGGCCCTGGGGTGGGGACAGGTGGCTCTTGGTGGCCCTAGAGGGGCTCTTGGTGGCCCTGGGGGTGGGGACAGGTGGCTCTTGGTGGCCCTGGTGGCAACTGTCCCTTTGTCCCCAGGAGAAGAAGCCCGAGGCACCCAAGCTCTCTAAGAAGAAGCTGAGACGCATGAACCGCTTCACGGTGGCCGAGCTCAAGCAGGTGACAGCGGGGACAACGCTGGGGACAGCGGCGCGAGGCTCTCCTTGTCACCCACCTGGGGACCCTGGTGGCATCTCAGGGACGTTGGTGACACCTCGAGGTGCTCCACGTTCTCCTTGTCACCCACCTGGGGTCCCTGGTGGCATCTCAGAGGCTTTGGTGACACCTCGAGGTGCTCCACGTTCTCCCTGTCCCCTCTCTGGGTTCCCTGGTGGCATCTCAGAGGCTTTGGTGACACCTCGAGGTGCTCCACGTTCTCCTTGTCCCCTCTCTGGGTTCCCTGGTGGCATCTCAGAGGCTTTGGTGACACCTCGAGGTGCTCCACGTTCTCCTTGTCCCCTCTCTGGGGTCCCTGGTGGCATCTCAGAGGCTTTGGTGACACCTCGAGGTGCTCCACGTTCTCCTTGTCCCCTCTCTGGGGTCCCTGGTGGCATCTCGGCGGCGTTGGTGACACCTCGAGGTGCTCCACGTTCTCCTTGTCCCCTCTCTGGGGTCCCTGGTGGCATCTCAGAGGCTTTGGTGACACCTCGAGGTGCTCCACGTTCTCCTTGTCCCCTCTCTGGGGTCCCTGGTGGCATCTCTGAGGCTTTGGTGACACCTCGAGGTGCTCCACGTTCTCCCTGTCCCCTCTCTGGGGTCCCTGGTGGCATCTCAGAGGCTTTGGTGACACCTCGAGGTGCTCCACGTTCTCCCTGACCCCTCTCTGGGTTCCCTGGTGGCATCTCAGAGGCTTTGGTGACACCTCGAGGTCCTCGTCCTCACCGTGTCCCCTCTCCCCGGCAGCTGGTGGCTCGCCCGGACGTGGTGGAGATGCACGACGTGACGGCTCAGGACCCGAAGCTCCTGGTCCACCTCAAAGCCACCAGGAACTCGGTGCCCGTCCCCCGTCACTGGTGCTTCAAACGCAAGTACCTGCAGGGCAAACGCGGCATCGAGAAGCCGCCCTTCGAGCTCCCCGACTTCATCAAGAGAACCGGCATCCAGGAGATGCGCGAGGCCCTCCAGGAGAAGGTGGGACCTCCTCCGAGGCCACCGGGGCCACCGCCGTTGCACCTCGAGGGCTTCGGGGGCACCGGGGTTGGATCTCGAGGGCTTTGGGGGCACCAGGATTGGATCTCGAGGGTTTTGGGGCCACCAGGGTTGGATCTCGAGGGCTTTGGGGGCACCAGGGTTGGATCTCGAGGGCTTTGGGGGCACCAGGATTGGATCTCGAGGGCTTTGGGGGCACCAGGGTTCGATCTCGAGGGCTTTGGGGGCACCAGGGTTGGATCTCGAGGGCTTTGGGGGCACCAGGGTTGGATCTTGAGGGCTTGGGGGGCACCAGGGTTGGATCTCGAGGGCTTTGGGGGCACCAGGATTGGATCTCGAGG
This sequence comes from Clamator glandarius, assembly GCA_033459285.1. Lineage (NCBI taxonomy): Eukaryota > Metazoa > Chordata > Aves > Cuculiformes > Cuculidae > Clamator > Clamator glandarius. The sequence goes on along the minus strand of JAUNZM010002568.1, from coordinate 8,260 downwards.
GCTTTGGGGGCACCAGGATTGGATCTCGAGGGTTTTGGGGCCACCAGGGTTGGATCTCGAGGGCTTTGGGGGCACCAGGGTTGGATCTCGAGGGCTTTGGGGGCACCAGGGTTGGATCTTGAGGGCTTGGGGGGCACCAGGGTTGGATCTCGAGGGCTTTGGGGGCACCAGGATTGGATCTCGAGGGCTTTGGGGGCACCAGGGTTCGATCTCGAGGGCTTTGGGGCCACCAGGGTTGGATCTCGAGGGCTTTGGGGGCACCAGGATTGGATCTCGAGGGCTTTGGGGGCACCAGGATTGGATCTCGAGGGCTTTGGGGCCACCAGGGTTGGATTTCGAGGGCTTTGGGGGCACCAGGATTGGATCTCGAGGGCTTTGGGGGCAACAGGATTGGATCTCGAGGGCTTTGGGGCCACCAGGATTGGATCTCGAGGGCTTTAGGGCCACCAGGGTTGGATCTCGAGGGCTTTGGGGGCACCAGGGTTGGATCTCGAGGGCTTTGGGGCCACCAGGATTGGATCTCGAGGGCTTTGGGGGCACCAGGGTTCGATCTCGAGGGCTTCGGGGGCACCAGGATTGGATCTCGAGGGCTTTGGGGCCACCAGGATTGGATCTCGAGGGCTTTGGGGGCACCAGGATTGGATCTCGAGGGCTTTGGGGCCACCAGGGTTGGATTTCGAGGGCTTTGGGGGCACCAGGATTGGATCTCGAGGGCTTTGGGGGCACCAGGATTGGATCTCGAGGGCTTTGGGGCCACCAGGATTGGATCTCGAGGGCTTTGGGGGAACCAGGATTGGATCTCGAGGGCTTTGGGGGCACCAGGATTGGATCTCGAGGGCTTTGGGGGCACCAGGATTGGATCTCGAGGGCTTTGGGGGCACCAGGATTGGATCTCGAGGGCTTTGGGGCCACCAGGATTGGATCTCAAGGGCTTTGGGGGCACCAGGGTTGGATCTCGAGGGCTTTGGGGGCACCAGGATTGGATCTCGAGGGCTTTGGGGCCACCAGGGTTGGATCTCGAGGGCTTTGGGGGCACCAGGATTGGATCTCGAGGGCTTTGGGTCCACCAGGATTGGATCTCGAGAGCTTTGGGGGCACCAGGGTTGGATCTCGAGGGCTTTGGGGGCACCAGGATTGGATCTCGAGGGCTTTGGGGGCACCAGGATTGGATCTCAAGGGCTTTGGGGGCACCAGGATTGGATCTCGAGGGCTTTGGGGGCACCAGGATTGGATCTCGAGGGCTTTGCGGCCACCAGGATTGGATCTCAAGGGCTTTGGGGGCACCAGGGTTGGATCTCGAGGGCTTAGGGGGCACCGGGCTTGGACCTCGAGGGCTTTGGGGGCACCAGGATTGGATCTCGAGGGCTTTGGGGCCACCAGGATTGGATCTCGAGGGCTTTGGGGGCACCGGGCTTGGACCTCGAGGGCTTTGGGGGCACCAGGATTGGATCTCGAGGGCTTTGGGGCCACCAGGATTGGATCTCGAGGGCTTTGGGGGCACCAGGATTGGATCTCGAGGGCTTTGGGGGCACCAGGGTTGGATCTCGAGGGCTTTGGGGGCACCAGGGTTGGATCTCGAGGGCTTTGGGGGCACCAGGGTTGGATCTCGAGGGCTTTGGGGGCACCAGGGTTGGATCTCGAGGGCTTTGGGGGCACCAGGATTGGATCTCGAGGGCTTTGGGGGCACCAGGATTGGATCTCGAGGGCTTTGGGGCCACCAGGATTGGATCTTGAGGGCTTTGGGGGCACCAGGATTGGATCTCAAGGGCTTTGGGGGCACCAGGATTGGATTTCGAGGGCTTTGGGGGCACCAGGATTGGATCTCGAGGGCTTTGGGGGCACCAGGGTTGGATCTCGAGGGCTTTGGGGGCACCAGGATTGGATCTCGAGGGCTTTGGGGCCACCAGGATTGGATCTCGAGGGCTTTGGGGGCACCAGGATTGGATCTCGAGGGTTTTGGGGGCATCAGGATTGGATCTCGAGGGCTTTGGGGGCATCAGGATTGGATCTCGAGGGCTTTGGGGCCACCAGGATTGGATCTCGAGGGCTTTGGGGGCACCGGGCTTGGACCTCGAGGGCTTTGGGGGCACCAGGATTGGATCTCGAGGGCTTTGGGGCCACCAGGATTGGATCTCGAGGGCTTTGGGGGCACCAGGGTTGGATCTCGAGGGCTTTGGGGGCACCAGGGTTGGATCTCGAGGGCTTTGGGGCCACCAGGATTGGATCTCAAGGGCTTTGGGGGCACCAGGATTGGATCTCGAGGGCTTTGGGGGCACCAGGGTTGGATCTCGAGGGCTTTGGGGGCACCAGGATTGGGTCTCGAGGGCTTTGGGGCCACCAGGATTGGATCTCGAGGGCTTTGGGGCCACCAGGATTGGATCTCGAGGGCTTTGGGGCCACCAGGATTGGATCTCGAGGGCTTTGGGGGCACCAGGATTGGATCTCGAGGGCTTTGGGGCCACCAGGGTTGGATTTCGAGGGCTTTGGGGGCACCAGGATTGGATCTCGAGGGCTTTGGGGGCACCAGGATTGGATCTCGAGGGCTTTGGGGGCACCAGGATTGGATCTCGAGGGCTTTGGGGGCACCAGGATTGGATCTCGAGGGCTTTGGGGGCACCAGGATTGGATCTCGAGGGCTTTGGGGGCACCAGGATTGGATCTCGAGGGCTTTGGGGGCACCAGGGTTCGATCTCGAGGGCTTTGGGGGCACCAGGATTGGATCTCGAGGGCTTTGGGGGCACCAGGGTTGGATCTCGAGGGCTTTGGGGCCACCAGGGTTGGATCTCGAGGGCTTTGGGGGCACCAGGGTTCGATCTCGAGGGCTTCGGGGGCACCAGGATTGGATCTCGAGGGCTTTGGGGCCCCCAGGATTGGATCTCGAGGGCTTTGGGGCCACCAGGATTGGATCTTGAGGGCTTTGGGGGCACCAGGATTGGATCTCGAGGGCTTTGGGAGCACCAGGATTGGATCTCGAGGGCTTTGGGGGCACCAGGATTGGATCTCGAGGGCTTTGGGGGCACCAGGATTGGATCTCGAGGGCTTTGGGGGCACCAGGGTTGGATCTCGAGGGCTTTGGGGCCACCAGGGTTGGATCTCGAGGGCTTTGGGGGCACCAGGATTGGATTTTGAGGGCTTTGGGGGCACCAGGGTTGGATCTCGAGGGCTTTGGGGGCACCAGGATTGGATCTCAAGGGCTTTGGGGCCACCAGGATTGGATCTCAAGGGCTTTGGGGGCACCAGGGTTGGATCTCGAGGGCTTTGGGGGCACCAGGATTGGATCTCGAGGGCTTTGGGGGCACCAGGGTTGGATCTCGAGGGCTTTGGGGGCACCAGGATTGGATCTCAAGGGCTTTGGGGGCACCGGGCTTGGACCTCGAGGGCTTCGGGGCCACCAGCGCCGGACGGTGACGTCCCCGTCCCCTCCGTGTCCCCTCCAGGAGGAGCAGAAGACCATGAAGTCCAAGATGCGCGAGAAGGTGCGGCCCAAGATGGGCAAGATCGACATCGACTACCAGAAGCTCCACGACGCCTTCTTCAAGTGGCAGACGAAGCCCAAGCTGACGATCCACGGGGACCTCTACTACGAGGTGGCACCTCGGCCCTGTCCCCGCGTCCCTCAGGGGGGTCCCCGTGTCCCTCAGGGGGGTCCCCGTGTCCCTCGGGGCTGTCCCCGCGGCCCTTGGGGACGTTCTCACCTTCTTCTGGCCCTCGTGGTTGTCCCCGTGTCCCTCACTGTGGTCCCCGTGTCCCTCACTGGTGTCCCCGTGTCCCTCACTGTTGTCCCCGTGTCCCTCACTGGTGTCTCCGTGTCCCTCACTGTTGTCCCCGTGTCCCTCATTGGTGTCCCCGTGTCCCTCACTGGTGTCTCCGTGTCCCTCACTGTTGTCCCTGTGTCCCTCACTGGTGTCCCCGTGTCCCTCACTGGTGTCCCCGTGTCCCTCACTGGTGTCCCCGTGTCCCTCATTGGTGTCCCCGTGTCCCTCATTGTTGTCCCCGTGTCCCTCATTGGTGTCCCCGTGTCCCTCACTGGTGTCCCCGTGTCCCTCACTGTTGTCCCCGTGTCCCTCATTGTTGTCCCCGTGTCCCTCATTGTTGTCCCCGTGTCCCTCACTGTTGTCCCCGTGTCCCTCATTGGTGTCCCCGTGTCCCTCATTGGTGTCCCCGTGTCCCTCATTGTTGTCCCCGTGTCCCTCATTGGTGTCCCCGTGTCCCTCACTGGTGTCCCCGTGTCCCTCATTGTTGTCCCCGTGTCCCTCATTGGTGTCCCCGTGTCCCTCACTGTTGTCCCCGTGTCCCTCACTGGTGTCCCCGTGTCCCTCATTGGTGTCCCCGTGTCCCTCATTGTTGTCCCCGTGTCCCTCACTGGTGTCCCCGTGTCCCTCATTGTTGTCCCCGTGTCCCTCATTGTTGTCCCCGTGTCCCTCATTGTTGTCCCCGTGTCCCTCATTGTTGTCCCCGTGTCCCTCATTGTTGATCCCGTGTCCCTCACTGGTGTCCCCGTGTCCCTCACTGGTGTCCCCGTGTCCCTCACTGTTGTCCCCGTGTCCCTCATTGTTGTCCCCGTGTCCCTCACTGTTGTCCCCGTGTCCCTCACTGGTGTCCCCGTGTCCCTCATTGTTGTCCCCGTGTCCCTCACTGGTGTCCCCGTGTCCCTCACTGGTGTCCCCGTGTCCCTCACTGTTGTCCCCGTGTCCCTCACTGGTGTCCCCGTGTCCCTCATTGTTGTCCCCGTGTCCCTCATTGGTGTCCCCGTGTCCCTCATTGGTGTCCCCGTGTCCCTCATTGTTGTCTCCGTGTCCCTCACTGTTGTCCCCGTGTCCCTCGTGATTGTCCCCGTGTCCCTCACTGTTGTCCCCGTGTCCCTGAGTGGGGTCCCCGTGTCCCTCATTGGTGTCCCCGTGTCCCTCATTGGTGTCCCCGTGTCCCTCATTGGTGTCCCCGTGTCCCTCGGGGGGTCCGCGTGTCCCTGAGTGGGGTCCCCGTGTCCCTGAGTGGGGTCCCCGTGTCCCTGAGTGGGGTCCCCGTGTCCCTCAGGGTGTCCCCGTGTCCCTCGGGGGGGTCCCCGTGTCCCTGAGTGGGGTCCCCGTGTCCCTCGGGGGGTCCCCGTGTCCCTGAGTGGGGTCCCCGTGTCCCTGAGTGGGGTCCCCGTGTCCCTCGGGGGGGTCCCCGTGTCCCTCAGGGTGTCCCCGTGTCCCTCGGGGGGGTCCCCATGTCCCTCGGGGGGGTCCCCGTGTCCCTGAGTGGGGTCCCCGTGTCCCTCGGGGGGTCCCCGTGTCCCTGAGTGGGGTCCCCATGTCCCTCGGGGGGTCCGCGTGTCCCTGAATGGGGTCCCCGTGTCCCTCGGGGGGGTCCCCGTGTCCCTGAGTGGGGTCCCCGTGTCCCTCAGGGGGGTCCGCGTGTCCCTCAGGGGGTCCCCATGTCCCTGAGTGGGGTCCCTGTGTCCCTCGGGGGGTCCCCGTGTCCCTGAGTGGGGTCCCCATGTCCCTGAGTGGGGTCCCCGTGTCCCTCGGGGGGTCCCCGTGTCCCTCAGGGGGGTCCGCGTGTCCCTCAGGGGGTCCCCATGTCCCTGAGTGGGGTCCCCGTGTCCCTCGGGGGGTGCGCGTGTCCCTGAGTGGGGTCCCCGTGTTCCTCGGGGGGTCCCCATGTCCCTCAGGGGGGTCCCCGTGTCCCTCAGGGGGTCCCCATGTCCCTCGGGGGGGTCCACGTGTCCCTGAGGGGGGTCCCTGTGTCCCTCGGGGGGGTCCCCGTGTCCCTGAGTGGGGTCCGCGTGTCCCTGAGTGGGGTCCCCGTGTCCCTCGGGGGGGGTCCCCGTGTCCCTCGGGGGGTCCCCATGTCCCTGAGTTGGGTCCCCATGTCCTTCAGTGGGGTCCCCGTGTCCCTGAGTGGGGTCCCCGTTTCCCTCAGGGGGTCCGCGTGTCCCTGAGTGGGGTCCCCATGTCCCTCAGGGGGGTCCCCGCGTCCCTGAGTGGGGTCCCCGTGTCTCTCGGGGGGTCCACGTGTCCCTGAGTGGGGTCCCCGTGTCCCTGAGTGGGGTCCCCGTGTCCCTCGGGGGGTCCCCGCGTCCCTCAGTGGGGTCCCCATGTCCCTCGGGGGGTCCCCGCGTCCCTGAGTGGGGTCCCCATGTCCCTCGGGGGGTCCCCGTGTCCCTGAGTGGGGTCCCCGTGTCCCTCGGGGGGGGTCCCCGTGTCCCTCAGTGGGGTCCCCATGTCCCTCGGGGGGTCCCCGCGTCCCTGAGTGGGGTCCCCATGTCCCTCGGGGGGTCCCCGTGTCCCTGAGTGGGGTCCCCGTGTCCCTCGGGGGGGGTCCCCGTGTCCCTCAGTGGGGTCCCCATGTCCCTCGGGGGGTCCCCGCGTCCCTGAGTGGGGTCCCCGTGTCCCTCGGGGGGTCCCCGCGTCCCTGAGTGGGGTCCCCGTGTCCCTCGGGGGGTCCCCGTGTCCCTGAGTGGGGTCCCCGTGTCCCTGAGTGGGGTCCCCGTGTCCCTCGGGGGGTGCGTGTGTCCCTGAGTGGGGTCCCCGTGTTCCTCGGGGGGTCCCCATGTCCCTCAGGGGGGTCCCCTGTCCCTCAGGGGGTCCCCATGTCCCTCGGGGGGGTCCGCGTGTCCCTCAGTGGGGTCCCCGTGTCCCTCGGGGGGGTCCCCGTGTCCCTGAGTGGGGTCCCCGTGTCCCTGAGTGGGGGGTCCCCGTGTCCCTGAGTGGGGTCCCCGTGTCCCTGGGTGGGGGGTCCCCGTGTCCCTGAGTGGGGTCCCCGTGTCCCTGGGTGGGGTCCGCGTGTCCCTCGGGGGGTCCCCGTGTCCCCTGGGGCCGTTGTCACCCTCTTGTGTCCCCCAGGGGAAGGAGTTTGAGACGCGTCTCAAGGAGAAGAAGCCGGGGGACTTGTCTGACGAGCTGCGCATCGCGCTGGGGATGCCCGTGGGGCCGGTGAGGGCACCCTTGGGTGCCGGAGGGGGGGGTTAGGTGTCACCCATGGGTGCTGCGGGGGTGGTGGCGCCTCTGGGTGGCCTTTGGTGTCCCTTGGTGGCCCCTGTGGGTGACGATTTCTCAGTTTTAGGGGCGTCTTGGGTGCCTTTGAGGTTGGATTTGGTGCTGGGGGCGTCACGGGGGGCACCCATGGGTGCTGGGGGGGGTCTTGGGGGCGTTATGTGACACCCATGGGTGTTGAGGGGAAGTTTAAGTGACACCTATAGGTGCTGGGGGGGGGTTAGGTGACACCCATGGGTGCTGGAGGAGGTTTTGGGGGGGTTAAGTGTCACCCATGGGTGCTGGGGGGGGTTAAGTATCACCCATGGGTGCTGGGGGGGGGGTTAAGTATCACCCATGGGTGCTGGGGGGGTTAAGTGACACCCATGGGTGCTGGGGGGGTTAAGTGTCACCCATGGGTGCTGGGGGAGTGTTTTGGGGGCGTCCTGGGGGGGTTTAAGTGCCACCCCTGGGTGCTTGGGGGGGTTAAGTATCACCCATGGGTGCTGGGGGAGTGTTTTGGGGGGGTCCTGAGGGGTTAAGTGCCACCCATGGGTGCTGGGGGAGTGTTTTGAGGGGGTAAAGTGTCACCCGTGGGAGCTGAGGGGGGGGTTAAGTGCCACCCATGGGTGCTGGGGGGTGTTTTGAGGGGGTTGTCACCCATGGGTGCTGAGGGGGTTCTGAGGGGGTTAAGTGATACCCATGGGTGCTGGGAGGGGGGGCAATTTTGAGGTCTCTATGGTTGCTGGGGGGCTGTTAAGTGTCACCCATGGGTGCTGGGAGTGGGGGTTAAGTGTCACCCCTGGGTGCTGAGGGGTGGGTTGAGTGTCACCCCTGGGTGCTGGGAGGGGGGGTTAAGTGTCACCCATGGGTGCTGAGGGGTGGGTTGAGTGTCACCCCTGGGTGCTGGGAGGAGGGGTTAAGTGTCACCCATGGGTGCTGAGGGGGGGGTTAAGTGTCACCCATGGGTGCTGGGAGTGGGGGTTAAGTGTCACCCATGGGTGCTGGGAGGGGGGGTTAAGTGTCACCCATGGGTGCTGGGAGGGGGGTTAAGTGTCACCCCTGGGTGCTGGGAGTGGGGGTTAAGTGTCACCCATGGGTGCTGGGTGGGGGGGTTAAGTGTCACCCATGGGTGCTGGGAGTGGGGGTTAAGTGTCACCCATGGGTGCTGGCAGTGGGGGTTAAGTGTCACCCCTGGGTGCTGGGAGGGGGCGTTAAGTGTCACCCATAGGTGCTGGGTGGGGGTTTAAGTGTCACCCATGGGTGCTGGGAGGGGGGGTTAAGTGTCACCCATGGGTGCTGGC
>JAUNZM010002567.1:0-46151 GCA_033459285.1 Clamator glandarius | reverse complement strand
ATGTCATGATGTCAAAATAGTCTCTGATGTCACGGATGTCACTGATGTCATAATAGTCAAAGAAATCAAAGATGTCACAGATATCAGTGATGTCACAATAGTCACAGACATAACAGCTTTCACTAATGTCCCTGACCTTACAATAATCACACATGTGACTGTTATCAGAATAATCAGAGACGTCACAGATATCAGTGATGTCAAAATAATCACTGCCACAATAGCCACAGAAGTAACAGAGGTCACTGATGTCACAATAGTCACAGACAACATAGACATCATTGATGTCAAGGTAGCCACAGATGTCAAAGATTTCACAGATGTTACTGACGTCACAGAAGTTGCAGATGCCATAGAAGTCACTGATGTAACAATAGTCTCAGATAGATATGTAACAGATGTCACTAAGTAAACAACTGTCACAGACCACATAGATGTAACTGATGTCAAAATAGTCACTGATGTCACAGATGTCACAGGTCTCACCGATATCGCAATAGTCACAGACATCACAGACTTCACAGTCATTAGATATGTCGCCGATGTCACTGATGTCACAATAGTAACAGCTGTCACTGATGTCACAATTGTAACAGACGTCACAAGTGTCAGTGATGTCACAATTGTCACATACTTCACAGATGTCACATATATCAAGGATGTGACACTAGTTACAGATGTCACAAATGTCACTGATGTCAAAATAGTCACAGATGCCACAGACATCACAAATATCACTGATGTCACAATACTCACAGCCATCATGGCTGTCACTGATGTCACAATAGTCACAGATATCACAGATGTCACTGGTGTCACGATAGTCGTAAAAACATAGATGTCACTGACGTCACAATAGTCACAGATATCAGAGATTACACAGATGTCACTGACGTTACAGTAGTCACAGATGTCACAAATGTAAGAATGATTACACAGATGTCACTGATGTAAGAAGGGTCAGAAACTTCAGAGATGTCACAGATGTCATTAATGTCAAAATAGTCACTGATGTCACAGATTTCACAGATGTCACAATAGTCACAGATGTCTGAGATGTCACTGATGTTGCAATGGTCACAGACATCACAGATGTCACAGATATCAGTAATGTCACAAAGCCATAGACATCACAGATGTCACAGATGTCACTGATGTAGCAATAGTCTACGAAGTCAAAGATATCACTGATGTCACAGTAGTCACCTACATCACAAACGTTACAGATACCAGTAACCACAACAGTCATGGATGTCACAGATGTCACTGATGTCACAATGGTCACAGACATCTCAGATGCCACTGATGCCACTGATGTCACTGATGTCACAGTAGTCAGATGCGTGAGAGGTATCACTGATTTCACAATAGTAACCAACATCACATATGTCGCTGATATCACAATAGTCACAGATGTCACAGATTTCACAGACGTCATTGATGTCACAATAATCACAGACAAAATAGATGTCGCTGATGTCACAATAGTCAAAATGTCTACAGATGTCACTGATGTCACAGTAGTCACAGAAACATAGATGTCACTGATGTCACCGTATTCGTAGATGTAACAGATTTCACTTGTCACTTACGTCACAATAGTAACCGACATTACAGTTGTCAAAGACGTAATAGATGTCACTGATGTCAGAATAGTAACAGGTGTCACACATGTCACAGACTTCACAGACGTCACAGATGCAACTGATGTCCCAAAAGTGACAGACATCGGAGATTTCACAGATGTCACATTCTTCATGGATGCCGCAGATGACACTGATGTCACAATTGTCACAGATGCCACAGTCATCACAAATGTCACTGATGGCACAATCATCACAGATGTCACTGATGCCACTGCTGTAACAATAGTTACAAGATAACACATACCACCAATGTCACAGTGATCACAGGCATGACAGATGTCACTGAAATAACAATAAGAAAAGATGTCACATGTCAATGGTGTCAAAATCCTCACAAATTTCAAAGACATCACTGATGTTACTGATGTCACCATTGTCACAGATATCTCTGATTTCACAAGTCACAGATGTCAAGGATTTCACCGATGTCACATGTGTAACAATAGTCACAGACAAGATAGTTGTCACTGAGTTCACAATAGCACAGAAGTATACAGATTTCGCAGATGTCACTGATGTTATAGCAGTGAAAGTCATGACAGATATCACTGAGATCAGAAGAGTAGCAGATGTCACAGAGATCACGGATGTCACTGATGTCACAATAGTCAAAGAAATCAGAGATGTCAGAGATGTCCCTAATGTCAGAATAGCCAAAGACACCATAGATGTCACTGACGTCAAAATAGTCACTTATGTCACAGATGTCACTGATGTCACGATAGTCACAGAGATCACGGATGTCACCGATGTCACAATAGTAAAAGAAATAAAAAACCTCACAGATATCAGTGGTGTGACAAAAGTCACAGATGTCACAATGCCCAGAGATGTTACATGTCACTGATGTAACAATAGTCACAGACATCAGAGATGTAAGAGATGTCAATATTGTCAAAATAGTCACAGACATCACTGATGTCACATATGTCATTGATGTCACAATAGTCATAGGCATCACAGACATCACTTACCAGTGTTGTCATAATAGTCACCGACGTCAAAAATGCCAGTGATGTAACTGATGTCACAGTAGTCACGGAAGTAACAGATATCAGTTATGTCACAATAGTAACAGGCATCACAGATGAAAGAGATGTCACTGATATCACAAGAGTAACAGACGTCAGAGATGTCACTGATGTCACAGTAGTCACAGATATAAAAGACGTCACAGATATAAAAGACGTCACTGATATAGATGTAACTTATGTCAAAATAGTTACAGATGTCACAGAAGTCACAGATATCACTGATGTTACAATGGTCACAGACATAAGAGGTTTCACTAATGTCACAGATGTTGCAATATTCAGAAGACGTCACAGAAGACACAGATGTCAATGATGTCATAATAGTCAGAGACATCACAGATATCAGTGATGTCAAAATAGTCACGGACTTCACAGATGTTAGCCATGTCAAAATAGTCACAGATGTCCCTGATGTAACAGTAGTCACAGACATCATTGATGTTATAGGTGTCACTGATGTCACAATAGTCACTGATGTAACAGACTTCAGAGATGTCACTGATGTCACTATAGTAAAAGATGTAACAGGTATCGCTGATGTCATAGTAATCACATATATCACAGACGTCTCAGGTATCAGTGATGTCACAATAGTCACGGACGTCACTGAAGTCACTGAAGACAAAATAGTCACAGATGTCGTGGTTTTAACAATAGTCACAGATGTCAAATAACAGATGTTACTGATGTCACTGATGTAAAAATAGTCACAGACAAGAAGGATGTAACAGGTCAAAATAGTCAAAGATGTCACAGAGGTGAAAGATGTCACTGATGTCACAGTAGTCGCAGACATATCCGATTTCATCAATGTCACTGATGTTAAAATATTCACAGACATCATAGATGTCACTGAGATCATTGATGTCACAATATTCATAAACGACAGAGATGTCACTGATGTCACAATAATCAGAGATGTTACAGATGTCACTGATGTCACAATAGTCACAGACAACATAGATGTCACTGACGTCACAGTAGTCACGGATGTCACAGATTTATCAGATTTTTCTGATGTCGGACTTCACAGATGTCACACTTCACAGAGGTCACACACGTCACTGAAGTAAAAATAGTCAAAGAAACTGGAGATTTCACAGATGTCACTAATGTCAGAATAATGTCCAAGATATCCTAGATGTCACTGCTGTCAAAATAGTCACTGATGTCACAGACTTCACAGATATCACAGTAGTCACATATGTCTCAGATGTCACTGAATTGAAAATAGTAACAAATGTCAAAAATATTACTGGTGTTACAATACTCACAGTCTTCACAGCTCTCGCTGATGTCACAATAGTCAGAGACGTCACAGATATCAGTGATGTCACAATCATCACAGACATCACAGAGGTTAGATATATCACTGATGTCAAAAGAGTATCACATGTCTACAGATTTCACAGAAGTTGCTTATGTCATAGGAGTCACTGGCGATACAGATTTCACAGATGTCATAGGAGTCACAGATGTCAAAGATTTCACAGATGTTACTGGTGTAACAGTAGTCAATGATAAAATAGATATCACTGATGTCACAGTCGTCACAGGCGTGATAGATGTCACTGAGTTTACAAGAGTGACATACGTCACAGATGTTACCTATGTTACTGATAGAACAATAGTCACAGATGTCAGAGATGTCACTGATGTAACAAAAGTCAAAGACATCGAGGATGTCACAGAGATCAGAGATGTCACAACAGTCACGGATGTCACAAATGTCACTGATGTCACAATATTCACAGAAATAAGAGATTTCACAGATGTCAGTAAAGTCAGAATAGTCAAAGACGTCATAGATGTCATGATGTCAAAATAGTCTCTGATGTCACGGATGTCACTGATGTCATAATAGTCAAAGAAATCAAAGATGTCACAGATATCAGTGATGTCACAATAATCACAGACATAACAGCTTTCACTAATGTCCCTGACCTTACAATAATCACACATGTGACTGTTATCAGAATAATCAGAGACGTCACAGATATCAGTGATGTCAAAATAATCACTGCCACAATAGCCACAGAAGTAACAGAGGTCACTGATGTCACAATAGTCACAGACAACATAGACGTCATTGATGTCAAGGTAGCCACAGATGTCACAGATTTCACAGATGTTACTGACGTCACAGAAGTTGCAGATGCCATAGAAGTCACTGATGTAACAATAGTCTCAGATAGATATGTAACAGATGTCACTAAGTAAACAACTGTCACAGACCACATAGATGTAACTGATGTCAAAATAGTCACTGATGTCACAGATGTCACAGGTCTCACCAATATCACAATAGTCACAGACATCACAGACGTCACAGTCATTAGATATGTCGCCGATGTCACTGATGTCACAGTAGTAACAGATGTCACTGATGTCACAATAGTAACTGACGTCATAGATGTCACCGATATCACAACAGTCACAGACATCACAGACGTCACAGTCATTAGATATGTCGCCGATGTCACTGATGTCACAATAGTAACAGCTGTCAATGATGTCACAATTGTAACAGACGTCACAAGTGTCAGTGATGTCACAATTGTCACATACTTCACAGATGTCACATATATCAAGGATGTGACACTAGTTACAGATGTCACAAATGTCACTGATGTCAAAATAGTCACAGATGCCACAGACATCACAAATATCACTGATGTCACAATACTCACAGCCATCATGGCTGTCACTGATGTCACAATAGTCACAGATATCACAGATGTCACTGGTGTCACGATAGTCGTAAAAACAGATGTCACTGACGTCACAATAGTCACAGATATCAGAGATTACACAGACGTCACTGACGTTACAGTAGTCACAGATGTCACAAATGCAAGAATGATTACACAGATGTCACTGATGTAAGAAGGGTCAGAAACTTCAGAGATGTCACAGATGCCATTAATGTCAAAATAGTCACTGATGTCACAGATTTCACAGATGTCACAATAGTCACAGATGTCTGAGATGTCACTGATGTTGCAATGGTCACAGACATCACAGATGTCACAGATATCAGTAATGTCACAAAGCCATAGACGTCACAGATGTCACAGATGTCACTGATGTAGCAATAGTCTACGAAGTCAAAGATATCACTGATGTCACAGTAGTCACCTACATCACAAACGTTACAGATACCAGTAACCACAACAGTCATGGATGTCACAGATGTCACTGATGTCACAATAGTCACAGACATCTCAGATGCCACTGATGCCACTGATGTCACTGATGTCACAGTAGTCAGATGCGTGAGAGGTATCACTGATTTCACAATAGTAACCAACATCACATATGTCGCTGATATCACAATAGTCACAGATGTCACAGATTTCACAGACGTCATTGATGTCACAATAATCACAGACAAAATAGATGTCGCTGATGTCACAATAGTCAAAATGTCTACAGATTTCACAGATGCCACTGATGTCACAGTAGTCACAGAAACATAGATGTCACTGATGTCACCGTATTCGTAGATGTAACAGATTTCACTTGTCACTTACGTCACAATAGTAACCGACATTACAGTTGTCAAAGACGTAATAGATGTCACTGATGTCAGAATAGTAACAGGTGTCACACATGTCACAGACTTCACAGACGTCACAGATGCAACTGATGTCCCAAAAGTCACAGATATCGGAGATTTCACAGATGTCACACTCTTCATGGATGCCGCAGATGACACTGATGTCACAATTGTCACAGATGCCACAGTCATCACAAATGTCACTGATGGCACAATCATCACAGATGTCACTGATGCCACTGCTGTAACAATAGTTACAAGATAACACATACCACCAATGTCACAGTGATCACAGGCACGACAGATGTCACTGAAATAACAATAAGAAAAGATGTCACATGTCAATGGTGTCAAAATCCTCACAAATTTCAAAGACATCACTGATGTTACTGATGTCACCATTGTCACAGATATCTCTGATTTCACAAGTCACAGATGTCACAGATTTCACCGATGTCACATGTGTAACAATAGTCACAGACAAGATAGTTGTCACTGAGTTCACAATAGCACAGAAGTATACAGATTTCACAGATGTCACTGATGTTATAGTAGTCAAAGTCATGACAGATATCACTGAGGTCAGAAGAGTAGCAGATGTCGCAGAGATCACGGGTGTCACCGTGTCACAATAGTAAAAGAAATAAAAAACCTCACAGATATCAGTGATGTGACAAAAGTCACAGATGTCACAATGCCCAGAGATGTTACATGTCACTGATGTAACAATAGTCACAGACATCAGAGATGTAAGAGGTGTCAATATTGTCAAAATAGTCACAGACATCACTGATGTCACATATGTCATTGACGTCACAATAGTCATAGGCATCACAGACATCACTTACCAGTGTTGTCATAATAGTGACCGACGTCAAAAATGCCAGTGATGTAACTGATGTCACAATAGTCACGGAAGTAACAGATATCAGTTATGTCACAATAGTAACAGGCATCACAGATGAAAGAGATGTCACTGATATCACAAGAGTAACAGACGTCAGAGATGTCACTGATGTCACAGTAGTCACAGATATAAAAGACGTCACAGATATAAAAGACGTCACAGATATAGATGTAACTTATGTCAAAATAGTTACAGATGTCACAGAAGTCACAGATATCACTGATGTTACAATGGTCACAGACATAAGAGGTTTCACTAATGTCACAGATGTTGCAATATTCAGAAGACGTCACAGAAGACACAGATGTCAATGATGTCATAATAGTCAGAGACATCACAGATATCAGTGATGTCAAAATAGTCACGGACTTCACAGATGTTAGCCATGTCAAAATAGTCACAGATGTCCCTGATGTAACAGTAGTCACAGACATCATTGATGTTATAGGTGTCACTGATGTCACAATAGTCTCTGATGTAACAGACTTCAGAGATGTCACTGATGTCACAATAGTCGCAGACGTATCCGATTTCATCAATGTCACTGATGTTAAAATATTCACAGACATCATAGATGTCACTGAGATCATTGATGTCACAATATTCATAAACGACAGAGATGTCACTGATGTCACAATAATCAGAGATGTTACAGATGTCACTGATGTCACAATAGTCACAGACAACATAGATGTCACTGACGTCACAGTAGTCACGGATGTCACAGATTTATCAGATTTTTCTGATGTCGGACTTCACAGATGTCACACTTCACAGAGGTCACACACGTCACTGAAGTAAAAATAGTCAAAGAAATTGGAGATTTCACAGATGTCACTAATGTCAGAATAATGTCCAAGATATCCTAGAGGTCACTGCTGTCAAAATAGTCACTGATGTCACAGACTTCACAGATATCACAGTAGTCACATATGTCTCAGATGTCACTGAATTGAAAATAGTAACAAATGTCAAAAATATTACTGGTGTTACAATACTCACAGTCTTCACAGCTCTCGCTGATGTCACAATAGTCAGAGACGTCACAGATATCAGTGATGTCACAATCATCACAGACATCACAGAGGTTAGATATATCACTGATGTCAAAAGAGTATCACATGTCTACAGATTTCACAGAAGTTGCTTATGTCATAGGAGTCACTGGCGATACAGATTTCACAGATGTCATACGAGTCACAGATGTCAAAGATTTCAAAGATGTTACTGGTGTAAGAGTAGTCAATGATAAAATAGATATCACTGATGTCACAGTCGTCACAGGCGTGATAGATGTCACTGAGTTTACAAGAGTGACAGACGTCACAGATGTTACCTATGTTACTGATAGAACAATAGTCACAGATGTCAGAGATGTCACTGATGTAACAAAAGTCAAAGACATCGAGGATGTCACAGAGATCAGAGATGTCACAACAGTCACGGATGTCACAAATGTCACTGATGTCACAATAGTCACAGAAATAAGAGATTTCACAGATGTCAGTAAAGTCAGAATAGTCAAAGACGTCATAGATGTCATGATGTCAAAATAGTCTCTGATGTCACGGATGTCACTGATGTCATAATAGTCAAAGAAATCAAAGATGTCACAGATATCAGTGATGTCACAATAGTCACAGACATAACAGCTTTCACTAATGTCCCTGACCTTACAATAATCACACATGTGACTGTTATCAGAATAATCAGAGACGTCACAGATATCAGTGATGTCAAAATAATCACAATAGCCACAGAAGTAACTGATGTCACTCATGTCACAATAGTCACAGACAACATAGACGTCATTGATGTCAAGGTAGCCACAGATGTCACAGATTTCACAGATGTTACTGACGTCACAGAAGTTGCAGATGCCATAGAAGTAACTGATGTAACAATAGTCACAGATAGATATGTAACAGATGTCACTAATTAAACAACTGTCACAGACCACATAGATGTAACTGATGTCAAAATAGTCACTGATGTCACAGATGTCACAGGTCTCACCGATATCACAATAGTCACAGACATCACAGACGTCACAGTCATTAGGTATGTCACTAATATCACTGATGTCACAATAGTAACAGATGTCACTGATGTCACCGATATCACAATAGTCACAGACATCACAGACGTCACAGTCATTAGATATGTCGCCGATGTCACTGATGTCACAATAGTAACAGCTGTCACTGATGTCACAATTGTAACAGACGTCACAAGTGTCAGTGATGTCACAATTGTCACATACTTCACAGATGTCACTGACGTTACAATAGTCACAGACATCACATCGTCAGAGAATTCACTGTTGTCATAACAGTAACAGATGTAAAAATTTTCATAAATGTCCCTATCATCATAGATTTCAATGACGCAAGACATGTCACCTATATCACAATATCACAGATCTCTCAGATGTCACTTATGTCAAAATCATCACAGATTTGAAAGATGTAACAGATGTCACTTATGTCAGAATAGTCACAGCTGTCACAAATGTCAGTGAGTCACAGCTGTCACGGATGTCACAATTGTCACAGATGCTACCGACATCACAAATGTCACTGAAGTCAAAGTAGTCACAGATATCATGTATTTCAAAGATGTCATTGATGTCACAGTGGTCTCAGTTGTGACAGATGTCACTGATGTAAGAATATTCAAAGATATCAGCAACGTCACTGATGTCGCAATAGTCAAAGACTTCACGGATGTCACAGATGTCTCTGATGTCACTGAAGTCACAGTAGTCACAGACATCACAGATGTCACAAATGTCACTGATACCACAAGCATCGCAGACTTCACAGATGTCAATGATGTCAATTATGTCACAATAATAACAGACATCACTAATGTCACTGATGTCAAAATAGAAACAGATGTCAAAAATGTCACTAATGTCTCAATAATGAAAGGCTTCACTGCTGTCACTGGTGTCAGAGTAGTCAAGGTTTCCACAGACATCACAGATATCGCTAATGTCACAATGGTCACAGACGTCACAGCTGTCACTGATGTCAAAATAGTCACAAATGCCACAGACACCATAAATGTCACTGAGGTCACAACAGTCAAAAATTTCATGGATTTCACAGATGTCATTTAGGTCACAGTTTTCACAGGTGTGAGAGATGTCACTGAGGTTTCAATAGTCACATCACGTAGTAAAAGAGTTCACTGTTTTCATAAAAGTAACAAATGTAAAAATTGTCACATAAGTGTAAAATGTTAAAATTGTGACATAAGTCACAATTATCACAGGTTTCAAAGACGTAAGAGATATCACTTATATGACAATATTCACAGATGTCACAGATGTCACTGATGTAACAATACTCACAGACATCACTGATGTCCTAGATATCACTGATGTAACAATAGTCACAGATGTCACAGATATCACTGAAGTACGAGTTATCACATATCACAGATATCACAGTTATCAGTGATGTCAGAATAGTCACGGATGTCACAGATGTCACTGAAGTCACAATAGTCACAGATAAGAGATTTCACAGATTTCACTGATTTTACAGTAGTCACAGATGTCAGAGATGTCACAACACTAGCAGATGTCACAACACTAATAGATGTCACAATAGTCACAGACGTAACAATAGTCACAGACATCACAGATATCAGTGATGTCACAATAGTCACCAACGTCATAGATGTCAATGATGTCAGTGATGTCACAATAGTAACAGATGTCACATATATCAAGGATGTGACACTAGTTACAGATGTCACAAATGTCACTGATGTCAAAATAGTCACAGATGCCACAGACATCACAAATATCACTGATGTCACAATACTCACAGCCATCATGGCTGTCACTGATGTCACAATAGTCACAGATATCACAGATGTCACTGGTGTCACGATAGTCGTAAAAACATAGATGTCACTGACGTCACAATAGTCACAGATATCAGAGATTACACAGACGTCACTGACGTTACAGTAGTCACAGATGTCACAAATGTAAGAACGATTACACAGATGTCACTGATGTAAGAAGGGTCAGAAAATTCAGAGATGTCACAGATGCCATTAATGTCAAAATAGTCACTGATGTCACAGATTTCACAGATGTCACAATAGTCACAGATGTCTGAGATGTCACTGATGTTGCAATGGTCACAGACATCACAGATGTCACAGATATCAGTAATGTCACAAAGCCATAGACATCACAGATGTCACAGATGTCACTGATGTAGCAATAGTCTACGAAGTCAAAGATATCACTGATGTCACAGTAGTCACCTGCATCACAAACGTTACAGATACCAGTAACCACAACAGTCATGGATGTCACAGATGTCACTGATGTCACAATAGTCACAGACATCTCAGATGCCACTGATGCCACTGATGTCACTGATGACACAGTAGTCAGATGCGTGAGAGGTATCACTGATTTCACAATAGTAACCAACATCACATATGTCGCTGATATCACAGTAGTCACAGATGTCACAGATTTCACAGACGTCATTGATGTCACAATAATCACAGACAAAATAGATGTCGCTGATGTCACAATAGTCAAAATGTCTACAGATTTCACAGATGTCACTGATGTCACAGTAGTCACAGAAACATAGATGTCACTGATGTCACCGTATTCGTAGATGTAACAGATTTCACTTGTCACTTACGTCACAATAGTAACCGACATTACAGTTGTCAAAGACGTAATAGATGTCACTGATGTCAGAATAGTAACAGGTGTCACACATGTCACAGACTTCACAGACGTCACAGATGCAACTGATGTCCCAAAAGTCACAGACATCGGAGATTTCACAGATGTCACACTCTTCATGGATGCCGCAGATGACACTGATGTCACAATTGTCACAGATGCCACAGTCATCACAAATGTCACTGATGGCACAATCATCACAGATGTCACTGATGCCACTGCTGTAACAATAGTTACAAGATAACACATACCACCAATGTCACAGTGATCACAGGCATGACAGATGTCACTGAAATAACAATAAGAAAAGATGTCACATGTCAATGGTGTCAAAATCCTCACAAATTTCAAAGACATCACTGATGTTACTGATGTCACCATTGTCACAGATATCTCTGATTTCACAAGTCACAGATGTCACAGATTTCACCGATGTCACATGTGTAACAATAGTCACAGACAAGATAGTTGTCACTGGGTTCACAATAGCACAGAAGTATACAGATTTCACAGATGTCACTGATGTTATAGTAGTCAAAGTCATGACAGATATCACTGAGGTCAGAAGAGTAGCAGATGTCACAGAGATCACGGGTGTCACCGTGTCACAATAGTAAAAGAAATAAAAAACCTCACAGATATCAGTGATGTGACAAAAGTCACAGATGTCACAATGCCCAGAGATGTTACATGTCACTGATGTAACAATAGTCACAGACATCAGAGATGTAAGAGATGTCAATATTGTCAAAATAGTCACAGACATCACTGATGTCACATATGTCATTGACGTCACAATAGTCATAGGCATCACAGACATCACTTACCAGTGTTGTCATAATAGTCACCGACGTCAAAAATGCCAGTGATGTAACTGATGTCACAATAGTCACGGAAGTAACAGATATCAGTTATGTCACAATAGTAACAGGCATCACAGATGAAAGAGATGTCACTGATATCACAAGAGTAACAGACGTCAGAGATGTCACTGATGTCACAGTAGTCACAGATATAAAAGACGTCACAGATATAAAAGACGTCACAGATATAGATGTAACTTATGTCAAAATAGTTACAGATGTCACAGAAGTCACAGATATCACTGATGTTACAATGGTCACAGACATAAGAGGTTTCACTAATGTCACAGATGTTGCAATATTCAGAAGACGTCACAGAAGACACAGATGTCAATGATGTCATAATAGTCAGAGACATCACAGATATCAGTGATGTCAAAATAGTCACGGACTTCACAGATGTTAGCCATGTCAAAATAGTCACAGATGTCCCTGATGTAACAGTAGTCACAGACATCATTGATGTTATAGGTGTCACTGATGTCACAATAGTCACTGATGTAACAGACTTCAGAGATGTCACTGATGTCACAATAGTAAAAGATGTAATAGATATCGCTGATGTCATAGTATCACATATATCACAGACGTCTCCGGTATCAGTGATGTCACAATAGTCACGGACGTCACTGAAGTCACTGAAGACAAAATAGTCACAGATGTCGTGGTTTTAACAATAGTCACAGATGTCAAATAACAGATGTTACTGATGTCACTGATGTAAAAATAGTCACAGACAAGAAGGATGTAACAGGTCAAAATAGTCAAAGATGTCACAGAGGTGAAAGATGTCACTGATGTCACAGTAGTCGCAGACATATCCGATTTCATCAATGTCACTGATGTTAAAATATTCACAGACATCATAGATGTCACTGAGATCATTGATGTCACAATATTCATAAACGACAGAGATGTCACTGATGTCACAATAATCAGAGATGTTACAGATGTCACTGATGTCACAATAGTCACAGACAACATAGATGTCACTGACGTCACAGTAGTCACGGATGTCACAGATTTATCAGATTTTTCTGATGTCGGACTTCACAGATGTCACACTTCACAGAGGTCACACACGTCACTGAAGTAAAAATAGTCAAAGAAATTGGAGATTTCACAGATGTCACTAATGTCAGAATAATGTCCAAGATATCCTAGAGGTCACTGCTGTCAAAATAGTCACTGATGTCACAGACTTCACAGATATCACAGTAGTCACATATGTCTCAGAGGTCACTGAATTCAAAATAGTAACAAATGTCAAAAATATTACTGGTGTTACAATACTCACAGTCTTCACAGCTCTCGCTGATGTCACAATAGTCAGAGACGTCACAGATATCAGTGATGTCACAATCATCACAGACATCACAGAGGTTAGATATATCACTGATGTCAAAAGAGTATCACATGTCTACAGATTTCACAGAAGTTGCTTATGTCATAGGAGTCACTGGCGATACAGATTTCACAGATGTCATAGGAGTCACAGATGTCAAAGATTTCAAAGATGTTACTGGTGTAACAGTAGTCAATGATAAAATAGATATCACTGATGTCACAGTCGTCACAGGCGTGATAGATGTCACTGAGTTTACAAGAGTGACAGACGTCACAGATGTTACCTATGTTACTGATAGAACAATAGTCACAGATGTCAGAGATGTCACTGATGTAACAAAAGTCAAAGACATCGAGGATGTCACAGAGATCAGAGATGTCACAACAGTCACGGATGTCACAAATGTCACTGATGTCACAATATTCACAGAAATAAGAGATTTCACAGATGTCAGTAAAGTCAGAATAGTCAAAGACGTCATAGATGTCATGATGTCAAAATAGTCTCTGATGTCACGGATGTCACTGATGTCATAATAGTCAAAGAAATCAAAGATGTCACAGATATCAGTGATGTCACAATAATCACAGACATAACAGCTTTCACTAATGTCCCTGACCTTACAATAATCACACATGTGACTGTTATCAGAATAATCAGAGACGTCACAGATATCAGTGATGTCAAAATAATCACTGCCACAATAGCCACAGAAGTAACAGAGGTCACTGATGTCACAATAGTCACAGACAACATAGACGTCATTGATGTCAAGGTAGCCACAGATGTCACAGATTTCACAGATGTTACTGACGTCACAGAAGTTGCAGATGCCATAGAAGTCACTGATGTAACAATAGTCTCAGATAGATATGTAACAGATGTCACTAAGTAAACAACTGTCACAGACCACATAGATGTAACTGATGTCAAAATAGTCACTGATGTCACAGATGTCACAGGTCTCACCGATATCACAATAGTCACAGACATCACAGACGTCACAGTCATTAGGTATGTCACTAATATCACTGATGTCACAATAGTAACAGATGTCACTGATGTCACAATAGTAACAGACGTCATAGATGTCACCGATATCACAATAGTCACAGACATCACAGACGTCACAGTCATTAGATATGTCGCCGATGTCACTGATGTCACAATAGTAACAGCTGTCACTGATGTCACAATTGTAACAGACGTCACAAGTGTCAGTGATGTCACAATTGTCGCATACTTCACAGATGTCACATATATCAAGGATGTGACACTAGTTACAGATGTCTAAAATGTCACTGATGTCAAAATAGTCACAGATGCCACAGACATCACAAATATCACTGATGTCACAATACTCACAGCCATCATGGCTGTCACTGATGTCACAATAGTCACAGATATCACAGATGTCACTGGTGTCACGATAGTCGTAAAAACATAGATGTCACTGACGTCACAATAGTCACAGATATCAGAGATTACACAGACGTCACTGACGTTACAGTAGTCACAGATGTCACAAATGTAAGAATGATTACACAGATGTCACTGATGTGAGAAGGGTCAGAAACTTCAGAGATGTCACAGATGTCATTAATGTCAAAATAGTCACTGATGTCACAGATTTCA
This sequence comes from Clamator glandarius, assembly GCA_033459285.1. Lineage (NCBI taxonomy): Eukaryota > Metazoa > Chordata > Aves > Cuculiformes > Cuculidae > Clamator > Clamator glandarius. The sequence continues at coordinate 30,427 of JAUNZM010002567.1, read as the reverse complement.
CAGATGTCACAATAGTCACAGATGTCTGAGATGTCACTGATGTTGCAATGGTCACAGACATCACAGATATCACAGATATCAGTAATGTCACAAAGCCATAGACATCACAGATGTCACAGATGTCACTGATGTAGCAATAGTCTACGAAGTCAAAGATATCACTGATGTCACAGTAGTCACCTACATCACAAACGTTACAGATACCAGTAACCACAACAGTCATGGATGTCACAGATGTCACTGATGTCACAATAGTCACAGACATCTCGGATGCCACTGATGCCACTGATGTCACTGATGTCACAGTAGTCAGATGCGTGAGAGGTATCACTGATTTCACAATAGTAACCAACATCACATATGTCGCTGATATCACAATAGTCACAGATGTCACACATTTCACAGACGTCATTGATGTCACAATAATCACAGACAAAATAGATGTCGCTGATGTCACAATAGTCAAAATGTCTACAGATTTCACAGATGTCACTGATGTCACAGTAGTCACAGAAACATAGATGTCACTGATGTCACCGTATTCGTAGATGTAACAGATTTCACTTGTCACTTACGTCACAATAGTAACCGACATTACAGTTGTCAAAGACGTAATAGATGTCACTGATGTCAGAATAGTAAGAGGTGTCACACATGTCACAGACTTCACAGACGTCACAGATGCAACTGATGTCCCAAAAGTCACAGACATCGGAGATTTCACAGATGTCACACTCTTCATGGATGCCGCAGATGACACTGATGTCACAATTGTCACAGATGCCACAGTCATCACAAATGTCACTGATGGCACAATCATCACAGATGTCACTGATGCCACTGCTGTAACAATAGTTACAAGATAACACATACCACCAATGTCACAGTGATCACAGGCATGACAGATGTCACTGAAATAACAATAAGAAAAGATGTCACATGTCAATGGTGTCAAAATCCTCACAAATTTCAAAGACGTTACTGATGTCACCATTGTCACAGATATCTCTGATTTCACAAGTCACAGATGTCACAGATTTCACCGATGTCACATGTGTAACAATAGTCACAGACAAGATAGTTGTCACTGAGTTCACAATAGCACAGAAGTATACAGATTTCACAGATGTCACTGATGTTATAGTAGTCAAAGTCATGACAGATATCACTGAGGTCAGAAGAGTAGCAGATGTCACAGAGATCACGGATGTCACCGTGTCACAATAGTAAAAGAAATAAAAAACCTCACAGATATCAGTGATGTGACAAAAGTCACAGATGTCACAATGCCCAGAGATGTTACATGTCACTGATGTAACAATAGTCACAGACATCAGAGATGTAAGAGGTGTCAATATTGTCAAAATAGTCACAGACATCACTGATGTCACATATGTCATTGACGTCACAATAGTCATAGGCATCACAGACATCACTTACCAGTGTTGTCATAATAGTGACCGACGTCAAAAATGCCAGTGATGTAACTGATGTCACAATAGTCACGGAAGTAACAGATATCAGTTATGTCACAATAGTAACAGGCATCACAGATGAAAGAGATGTCACTGATATCACAAGAGTAACAGACGTCAGAGATGTCACTGATGTCACAGTAGTCACAGATATAAAAGACGTCACAGATATAAAAGACGTCACAGATATAGATGTAACTTATGTCAAAATAGTTACAGATGTCACAGAAGTCACAGATATCACTGATGTTACAATGGTCACAGACATAAGAGGTTTCACTAATGTCACAGATGTTGCAATATTCAGAAGACGTCACAGAAGACACAGATGTCAATGATGTCATAATAGTCAGAGACATCACAGATATCAGTGATGTCAAAATAGTCACGGACTTCACAGATGTTAGCCATGTCAAAATAGTCACAGATGTCCCTGATGTAACAGTAGTCACAGACATCATTGATGTTATAGGTGTCACTGATGTCACAATAGTCACAGACATCTCAGATGCCACTGATGCCACTGATGTCACTGATGTCACAGTAGTCAGATGCGTGAGAGGTATCACTGATTTCACAATAGTAACCAACATCACATATGTCGCTGATATCACAATAGTCACAGATGTCACACATTTCACAGACGTCATTGATGTCACAATAATCACAGACAAAATAGATGTCGCTGATGTCACAATAGTTAAAATGTCTACAGATTTCACAGATGTCACTGATGTCACAGTAGTCACAGAAACATAGATGTCACTGATGTCACCGTATTCGTAGATGTAACAGATTTCACTTGTCACTTACGTCACAATAGTAACCGACATTACAGTTGTCAAAGACGTAATAGATGTCACTGATGTCAGAATAGTAAGAGGTGTCACACATGTCACAGACTTCACAGACGTCACAGATGCAACTGATGTCCCAAAAGTCACAGACATCGGAGATTTCACAGATGTCACACTCTTCATGGATGCCGCAGATGACACTGATGTCACAATTGTCACAGATGCCACAGTCATCACAAATGTCACTGATGGCACAATCATCACAGATGTCACTGATGCCACTGCTGTAACAATAGTTACAAGATAACACATACCACCAATGTCACAGTGATCACAGGCATGACAGATGTCACTGAAATAACAATAAGAAAAGATGTCACATGTCAATGGTGTCAAAATCCTCACAAATTTCAAAGACATCACTGATGTCACCATTGTCACAGATATCTCTGATTTCACAAGTCACAGATGTCACAGATTTCACCGATGTCACATGTGTAACAATAGTCACAGACAAGATAGTTGTCACTGAGTTCACAATAGCACAGAAGTATACAGATTTCACAGATGTCACTGATGTTATAGTAGTCAAAGTCATGACAGATATCACTGAGGTCAGAAGAGTAGCAGATGTCACAGAGATCACGGATGTCACCGTGTCACAATAGTAAAAGAAATAAAAAACCTCACAGATATCAGTGATGTGACAAAAGTCACAGATGTCACAATGCCCAGAGATGTTACATGTCACTGATGTAACAATAGTCACAGACATCAGAGATGTAAGAGGTGTCAATATTGTCAAAATAGTCACAGACATCACTGATGTCACATATGTCATTGACGTCACAATAGTCATAGGCATCACAGACATCACTTACCAGTGTTGTCATAATAGTGACCGACGTCAAAAATGCCAGTGATGTAACTGATGTCACAATAGTCACGGAAGTAACAGATATCAGTTATGTCACAATAGTAACAGGCATCACAGATGAAAGAGATGTCACTGATATCACAAGAGTAACAGACGTCAGAGATGTCACTGATGTCACAGTAGTCACAGATATAAAAGACGTCACAGATATAAAAGACGTCACAGATATAGATGTAACTTATGTCAAAATAGTTACAGATGTCACAGAAGTCACAGATATCACTGATGTTACAATGGTCACAGACATAAGAGGTTTCACTAATGTCACAGATGTTGCAATATTCAGAAGACGTCACAGAAGACACAGATGTCAATGATGTCATAATAGTCAGAGACATCACAGATATCAGTGATGTCAAAATAGTCACGGACTTCACAGATGTTAGCCATGTCAAAATAGTCACAGATGTCCCTGATGTAACAGTAGTCACAGACATCATTGATGTTATAGGTGTCACTGATGTCACAATAGTCACTGATGTAACAGACTTCAGAGATGTCACTGATGTCACAATAGTAAAAGATGTAATAGATATCGCTGATGTCATAGTATCACATATATCACAGACGTCTCCGGTATCAGTGATGTCACAATAGTCACGGACGTCACTGAAGTCACTGAAGACAAAATAGTCACAGATGTCGTGGTTTTAACAATAGTCACAGATGTCAAATAACAGATGTTACTGATGTCACTGATGTAAAAATAGTCACAGACAAGAAGGATGTAACAGGTCAAAATAGTCAAAGATGTCACAGAGGTGAAAGATGTCACTGATGTCACAGTAGTCGCAGACATATCCGATTTCATCAATGTCACTGATGTTAAAATATTCACAGACATCATAGATGTCACTGAGATCATTGATGTCACAATATTCATAAACGACAGAGATGTCACTGATGTCACAATAATCAGAGATGTTACAGATGTCACTGATGTCACAATAGTCACAGACAACATAGATGTCACTGACGTCACAGTAGTCACGGATGTCACAGATTTATCAGATTTTTCTGATGTCGGACTTCACAGATGTCACACTTCACAGAGGTCACACACGTCACTGAAGTAAAAATAGTCAAAGAAATTGGAGATTTCACAGATGTCACTAATGTCAGAATAATGTCCAAGATATCCTAGAGGTCACTGCTGTCAAAATAGTCACTGATGTCACAGACTTCACAGATATCACAGTAGTCACATATGTCTCAGAGGTCACTGAATTCAAAATAGTAACAAATGTCAAAAATATTACTGGTGTTACAATACTCACAGTCTTCACAGCTCTCGCTGATGTCACAATAGTCAGAGACGTCACAGATATCAGTGATGTCACAATCATCACAGACATCACAGAGGTTAGATATATCACTGATGTCAAAAGAGTATCACATGTCTACAGATTTCACAGAAGTTGCTTATGTCATAGGAGTCACTGGCGATACAGATTTCACAGATGTCATAGGAGTCACAGATGTCAAAGATTTCAAAGATGTTACTGGTGTAACAGTAGTCAATGATAAAATAGATATCACTGATGTCACAGTCGTCACAGGCGTGATAGATGTCACTGAGTTTACAAGAGTGACAGACGTCACAGATGTTACCTATGTTACTGATAGAACAATAGTCACAGATGTCAGAGATGTCACTGATGTAACAAAAGTCAAAGACATCGAGGATGTCACAGAGATCAGAGATGTCACAACAGTCACGGATGTCACAAATGTCACTGATGTCACAATAGTCACAGAAATAAGAGATTTCACAGATGTCAGTAAAGTCAGAATAGTCAAAGACGTCATAGATGTCATGATGTCAAAATAGTCTCTGATGTCACGGATGTCACTGATGTCATAATAGTCAAAGAAATCAAAGATGTCACAGATATCAGTGATGTCACAATAATCACAGACATAACAGCTTTCACTAATGTCCCTGACCTTACAATAATCACACATGTGACTGTTATCAGAATAATCAGAGACGTCACAGATATCAGTGATGTCAAAATAATCACTGCCACAATAGCCACAGAAGTAACAGAGGTCACTGATGTCACAATAGTCACAGACAACATAGACGTCATTGATGTCAAGGTAGCCACAGATGTCACAGATTTCACAGATGTTACTGACGTCACAGAAGTTGCAGATGCCATAGAAGTCACTGATGTAACAATAGTCTCAGATAGATATGTAACAGATGTCACTAAGTAAACAACTGTCACAGACCACATAGATGTAACTGATGTCAAAATAGTCACTGATGTCACAGATGTCACAGGTCTCACCGATATCACAATAGTCACAGACATCACAGACGTCACAGTCATTAGGTATGTCACTAATATCACTGATGTCACAATAGTAACAGATGTCACTGATGTCACAATAGTAACAGACGTCATAGATGTCACCGATATCACAATAGTCACAGACATCACAGACGTCACAGTCATTAGATATGTCGCCGATGTCACTGATGTCACAATAGTAACAGCTGTCACTGATGTCACAATTGTAACAGACGTCACAAGTGTCAGTGATGTCACAATTGTCGCATACTTCACAGATGTCACATATATCAAGGATGTGACACTAGTTACAGATGTCTAAAATGTCACTGATGTCAAAATAGTCACAGATGCCACAGACATCACAAATATCACTGATGTCACAATACTCACAGCCATCATGGCTGTCACTGATGTCACAATAGTCACAGATATCACAGATGTCACTGGTGTCACGATAGTCGTAAAAACATAGATGTCACTGACGTCACAATAGTCACAGATATCAGAGATTACACAGACGTCACTGACGTTACAGTAGTCACAGATGTCACAAATGTAAGAATGATTACACAGATGTCACTGATGTGAGAAGGGTCAGAAACTTCAGAGATGTCACAGATGTCATTAATGTCAAAATAGTCACTGATGTCACAGATTTCACAGATGTCACAATAGTCACAGATGTCTGAGATGTCACTGATGTTGCAATGGTCACAGACATCACAGATATCACAGATATCAGTAATGTCACAAAGCCATAGACATCACAGATGTCACAGATGTCACTGATGTAGCAATAGTCTACGAAGTCAAAGATATCACTGATGTCACAGTAGTCACCTACATCACAAACGTTACAGATACCAGTAACCACAACAGTCATGGATGTCACAGATGTCACTGATGTCACAATAGTCACAGACATCTCGGATGCCACTGATGCCACTGATGTCACTGATGTCACAGTAGTCAGATGCGTGAGAGGTATCACTGATTTCACAATAGTAACCAACATCACATATGTCGCTGATATCACAATAGTCACAGATGTCACACATTTCACAGACGTCATTGATGTCACAATAATCACAGACAAAATAGATGTCGCTGATGTCACAATAGTCAAAATGTCTACAGATTTCACAGATGTCACTGATGTCACAGTAGTCACAGAAACATAGATGTCACTGATGTCACCGTATTCGTAGATGTAACAGATTTCACTTGTCACTTACGTCACAATAGTAACCGACATTACAGTTGTCAAAGACGTAATAGATGTCACTGATGTCAGAATAGTAACAGGTGTCACACATGTCACAGACTTCACAGACGTCACAGATGCAACTGATGTCCCAAAAGTCACAGACATCGGAGATTTCACAGATGTCACACTCTTCATGGATGCCGCAGATGACACTGATGTCACAATTGTCACAGATGCCACAGTCATCACAAATGTCACTGATGGCACAATCATCACAGATGTCACTGATGCCACTGCTGTAACAATAGTTACAAGATAACACATACCACCAATGTCACAGTGATCACAGGCATGACAGATGTCACTGAAATAACAATAAGAAAAGATGTCACATGTCAATGGTGTCAAAATCCTCACAAATTTCAAAGACGTTACTGATGTCACCATTGTCACAGATATCTCTGATTTCACAAGTCACAGATGTCACAGATTTCACCGATGTCACATGTGTAACAATAGTCACAGACAAGATAGTTGTCACTGAGTTCACAATAGCACAGAAGTATACAGATTTCACAGATGTCACTGATGTTATAGTAGTCAAAGTCATGACAGATATCACTGAGGTCAGAAGAGTAGCAGATGTCACAGAGATCACGGATGTCACCGTGTCACAATAGTAAAAGAAATAAAAAACCTCACAGATATCAGTGATGTGACAAAAGTCACAGATGTCACAATGCCCAGAGATGTTACATGTCACTGATGTAACAATAGTCACAGACATCAGAGATGTAAGAGGTGTCAATATTGTCAAAATAGTCACAGACATCACTGATGTCACATATGTCATTGACGTCACAATAGTCATAGGCATCACAGACATCACTTACCAGTGTTGTCATAATAGTGACCGACGTCAAAAATGCCAGTGATGTAACTGATGTCACAATAGTCACGGAAGTAACAGATATCAGTTATGTCACAATAGTAACAGGCATCACAGATGAAAGAGATGTCACTGATATCACAAGAGTAACAGACGTCAGAGATGTCACTGATGTCACAGTAGTCACAGATATAAAAGACGTCACAGATATAAAAGACGTCACAGATATAGATGTAACTTATGTCAAAATAGTTACAGATGTCACAGAAGTCACAGATATCACTGATGTTACAATGGTCACAGACATAAGAGGTTTCACTAATGTCACAGATGTTGCAATATTCAGAAGACGTCACAGAAGACACAGATGTCAATGATGTCATAATAGTCAGAGACATCACAGATATCAGTGATGTCAAAATAGTCACGGACTTCACAGATGTTAGCCATGTCAAAATAGTCACAGATGTCCCTGATGTAACAGTAGTCACAGACATCATTGATGTTATAGGTGTCACTGATGTCACAATAGTCACTGATGTAACAGACTTCAGAGATGTCACTGATGTCACAATAGTAAAAGATGTAATAGATATCGCTGATGTCATAGTATCACATATATCACAGACGTCTCCGGTATCAGTGATGTCACAATAGTCACGGACGTCACTGAAGTCACTGAAGACAAAATAGTCACAGATGTCGTGGTTTTAACAATAGTCACAGATGTCAAATAACAGATGTTACTGATGTCACTGATGTAAAAATAGTCACAGACAAGAAGGATGTAACAGGTCAAAATAGTCAAAGATGTCACAGAGGTGAAAGATGTCACTGATGTCACAGTAGTCGCAGACATATCCGATTTCATCAATGTCACTGATGTTAAAATATTCACAGACATCATAGATGTCACTGAGATCATTGATGTCACAATATTCATAAACGACAGAGATGTCACTGATGTCACAATAATCAGAGATGTTACAGATGTCACTGATGTCACAATAGTCACAGACAACATAGATGTCACTGACGTCACAGTAGTCACGGATGTCACAGATTTATCAGATTTTTCTGATGTCGGACTTCACAGATGTCACACTTCACAGAGGTCACACACGTCACTGAAGTAAAAATAGTCAAAGAAATTGGAGATTTCACAGATGTCACTAATGTCAGAATAATGTCCAAGATATCCTAGAGGTCACTGCTGTCAAAATAGTCACTGATGTCACAGACTTCACAGATATCACAGTAGTCACATATGTCTCAGAGGTCACTGAATTGAAAATAGTAACAAATGTCAAAAATATTACTGGTGTTACAATACTCACAGTCTTCACAGCTCTCACTGATGTCACAATAGTCAGAGACGTCACAGATATCAGTGATGTCACAATCATCACAGACATCACAGAGGTTAGATATATCACTGATGTCAAAAGAGTATCACATGTCTACAGATTTCACAGAAGTTGCTTATGTCATAGGAGTCACTGGCGATACAGATTTCACAGATGTCATAGGAGTCACAGATGTCAAAGATTTCAAAGATGTTACTGGTGTAAGAGTAGTCAATGATAAAATAGATATCACTGATGTCACAGTCGTCACAGGCGTGATAGATGTCACTGAGTTTACAAGAGTGACAGACGTCACAGATGTTACCTATGTTACTGACAGAACAATAGTCACAGATGTCAGAGATGTCACTGATGTAACAAAAGTCAAAGACATCGAGGATGTCACAGAGATCAGAGATGTCACAACAGTCACGGATGTCACAAATGTCACTGATGTCACAATAGTCACAGAAATAAGAGATTTCACAGATGTCAGTAAAGTCAGAATAGTCAAAGACGTCATAGATGTCATGATGTCAAAATAGTCTCTGATGTCAATGATGTCACTGATGTCATAATAGTCAAAGAAATCAAAGATGTCACAGATATCAGTGATGTCACAATAGTCACAGACATAACAGCTTTCACTAATGTCCCTGACCTTACAATAATCACACATGTGACTGTTATCAGAATAATCAGAGACGTCACAGATATCAGTGATGTCAAAATAATCACTGCCACAATAGCCACAGAAGTAACAGAGGTCACTGATGTCACAATAGTCACAGACAACATAGACGTCATTGATGTCAAGGCAGCCACAGATGTCACAGATTTCACAGATGTTACTGACGTCACAGAAGTTGCAGATGCCATAGAAGTCACTGATGTAACAATAGTCTCAGATAGATATGTAACAGATGTCACTAAGTAAACAACTGTCACAGACCACATAGATGTAACTGATGTCAAAATAGTCACTGATGTCACAGATGTCACAGGTCTCACCGATATCACAATAGTCACAGACATCACAGACGTCACAGTCATTAGATACGTTGCCGATGTCACTGATGTCACAATAGTAACAGCTGTCACTGATGTCACAATTGTAACAGACGTCACAAGTGTCAGTGATGTCACAATTGTCGCATACTTCACAGATGTCACATATATCAAGGATGTGACACTAGTTACAGATGTCTAAAATGTCACTGATGTCAAAATAGTCACAGATGCCACAGACATCACAAATATCACTGATGTCACAATACTCACAGCCATCATGGCTGTCACTGATGTCACAATAGTCACAGATATCACAGATGTCACTGGTGTCACGATAGTCGTAAAAACATAGATGTCACTGACGTCACAATAGTCACAGATATCAGAGATTACACAGACGTCACTGACGTTACAGTAGTCACAGATGTCACAAATGTAAGAATGATTACACAGATGTCACTGATGTGAGAAGGGTCAGAAACTTCAGAGATGTCACAGATGTCATTAATGTCAAAATAGTCACTGATGTCACAGATTTCACAGATGTCACAATAGTCACAGATGTCTGAGATGTCACTGATGTTGCAATGGTCACAGACATCACAGATATCACAGATATCAGTAATGTCACAAAGCCATAGACATCACAGATGTCACAGATGTCACTGATGTAGCAATAGTCTACGAAGTCAAAGATATCACTGATGTCACAGTAGTCACCTACATCACAAACGTTACAGATACCAGTAACCACAACAGTCATGGATGTCACAGATGTCACTGATGTCACAATAGTCACAGACATCTCGGATGCCACTGATGCCACTGATGTCACTGATGTCACAGTAGTCAGATGCGTGAGAGGTATCACTGATTTCACAATAGTAACCAACATCACATATGTCGCTGATATCACAATAGTCACAGATGTCACACATTTCACAGACGTCATTGATGTCACAATAATCACAGACAAAATAGATGTCGCTGATGTCACAATAGTCAAAATGTCTACAGATTTCACAGATGTCACTGATGTCACAGTAGTCACAGAAACATAGATGTCACTGATGTCACCGTATTCGTAGATGTAACAGATTTCACTTGTCACTTACGTCACAATAGTAACCGACATTACAGTTGTCAAAGACGTAATAGATGTCACTGATGTCAGAATAGTAACAGGTGTCACACATGTCACAGACTTCACAGACGTCACAGATGCAACTGATGTCCCAAAAGTCACAGACATCGGAGATTTCACAGATGTCACACTCTTCATGGATGCCGCAGATGACACTGATGTCACAATTGTCACAGATGCCACAGTCATCACAAATGTCACTGATGGCACAATCATCACAGATGTCACTGATGCCACTGCTGTAACAATAGTTACAAGATAACACATACCACCAATGTCACAGTGATCACAGGCATGACAGATGTCACTGAAATAACAATAAGAAAAGATGTCACATGTCAATGGTGTCAAAATCCTCACAAATTTCAAAGACGTTACTGATGTCACCATTGTCACAGATATCTCTGATTTCACAAGTCACAGATGTCACAGATTTCACCGATGTCACATGTGTAACAATAGTCACAGACAAGATAGTTGTCACTGAGTTCACAATAGCACAGAAGTATACAGATTTCACAGATGTCACTGATGTTATAGTAGTCAAAGTCATGACAGATATCACTGAGGTCAGAAGAGTAGCAGATGTCACAGAGATCACGGATGTCACCGTGTCACAATAGTAAAAGAAATAAAAAACCTCACAGATATCAGTGATGTGACAAAAGTCACAGATGTCACAATGCCCAGAGATGTTACATGTCACTGATGTAACAATAGTCACAGACATCAGAGATGTAAGAGGTGTCAATATTGTCAAAATAGTCACAGACATCACTGATGTCACATATGTCATTGACGTCACAATAGTCATAGGCATCACAGACATCACTTACCAGTGTTGTCATAATAGTCACCGACGTCAAAAATGCCAGTGATGTAACTGATGTCACAATAGTCACGGAAGTAACAGATATCAGTTATGTCACAATAGTAACAGGCATCACAGATGAAAGAGATGTCACTGATATCACAAGAGTAACAGACGTCAGAGATGTCACTGATGTCACAGTAGTCACAGATATAAAAGACGTCACAGATATAAAAGACGTCACAGATATAGATGTAACTTATGTCAAAATAGTTACAGATGTCACAGAAGTCACAGATATCACTGATGTTACAATGGTCACAGACATAAGAGGTTTCACTAATGTCACAGATGTTGCAATATTCAGAAGACGTCACAGAAGACACAGATGTCAATGATGTCATAATAGTCAGAGACATCACAGATATCAGTGATGTCAAAATAGTCACGGACTTCACAGATGTTAGCCATGTCAAAATAGTCACAGATGTCCCTGATGTAACAGTAGTCACAGACATCATTGATGTTATAGGTGTCACTGATGTCACAATAGTCACTGATGTAACAGACTTCAGAGATGTCACTGATGTCACAATAGTAAAAGATGTAATAGATATCGCTGATGTCATAGTATCACATATATCACAGACGTCTCCGGTATCAGTGATGTCACAATAGTCACGGACGTCACTGAAGTCACTGAAGACAAAATAGTCACAGATGTCGTGGTTTTAACAATAGTCACAGATGTCAAATAACAGATGTTACTGATGTCACTGATGTAAAAATAGTCACAGACAAGAAGGATGTAACAGGTCAAAATAGTCAAAGATGTCACAGAGGTGAAAGATGTCACTGATGTCACAGTAGTCGCAGACATATCCGATTTCATCAATGTCACTGATGTTAAAATATTCACAGACATCATAGATGTCACTGAGATCATTGATGTCACAATATTCATAAACGACAGAGATGTCACTGATGTCACAATAATCAGAGATGTTACAGATGTCACTGATGTCACAATAGTCACAGACAACATAGATGTCACTGACGTCACAGTAGTCACGGATGTCACAGATTTATCAGATTTTTCTGATGTCGGACTTCACAGATGTCACACTTCACAGACGTCACACACGTCACTGAAGTAAAAATAGTCAAAGAAATTGGAGATTTCACAGATGTCACTAATGTCAGAATAATGTCCAAGATATCCTAGAGGTCACTGCTGTCAAAATAGTCACTGATGTCACAGACTTCACAGATATCACAGTAGTCACATATGTCTCAGAGGTCACTGAATTGAAAATAGTAACAAATGTCAAAAATATTACTGGTGTTACAATACTCACAGTCTTCACAGCTCTCACTGATATCACAATAGTCAGAGACGTCACAGATATCAGTGATGTCACAATCATCACAGACATCACAGAGGTTAGATATATCACTGATGTCAAAAGAGTATCACATGTCTACAGATTTCACAGAAGTTGCTTATGTCATAGGAGTCACTGGCGATACAGATTTCACAGATGTCATAGGAGTCACAGATGTCAAAGATTTCAAAGATGTTACTGGTGTAAGAGTAGTCAATGATAAAATAGATATCACTGATGTCACAGTCGTCACAGGCGTGATAGATGTCACTGAGTTTACAAGAGTGACAGACGTCACAGATGTTACCTATGTTACTGACAGAACAATAGTCACAGATGTCAGAGATGTCACTGATGTAACAAAAGTCAAAGACATCGAGGATGTCACAGAGATCAGAGATGTCACAACAGTCACGGATGTCACAAATGTCACTGATGTCACAATAGTCACAGAAATAAGAGATTTCACAGATGTCAGTAAAGTCAGAATAGTCAAAGACGTCATAGATGTCATGATGTCAAAATAGTCTCTGATGTCAATGATGTCACTGATGTCATAATAGTCAAAGAAATCAAAGATGTCACAGATATCAGTGATGTCACAATAGTCACAGACATAACAGCTTTCACTAATGTCCCTGACCTTACAATAATCACACATGTGACTGTTATCAGAATAATCAGAGACGTCACAGATATCAGTGATGTCAAAATAATCACTGCCACAATAGCCACAGAAGTAACAGAGGTCACTGATGTCACAATAGTCACAGACAACATAGACGTCATTGATGTCAAGGCAGCCACAGATGTCACAGATTTCACAGATGTTACTGACGTCACAGAAGTTGCAGATGCCATAGAAGTCACTGATGTAACAATAGTCTCAGATAGATATGTAACAGATGTCACTAAGTAAACAACTGTCACAGACCACATAGATGTAACTGATGTCAAAATAGTCACTGATGTCACAGATGTCACAGGTCTCACCGATATCACAATAGTCACAGACATCACAGACGTCACAGTCATTAGATACGTTGCCGATGTCACTGATGTCACAATAGTAACAGCTGTCACTGATGTCACAATTGTAACAGACGTCACAAGTGTCAGTGATGTCACAATTGTCACATACTTTACAGATGTCACATATATCAAGGATGTGACACTAGTTACAGATGTCACAAATGTCACTGATGTCAAAATAGTCACAGATGCCACAGACATCACAAATATCACTGATGTCACAATACTCACAGCCATCATGGCTGTCACTGATGTCACAATAGTCACAGATATCACAGATGTCACTGGTGTCACGATAGTCGTAAAAACATAGATGTCACTGACGTCACAATAGTCACAGATATCAGAGATTACACAGACGTCACTGACGTTACAGTAGTCACAGATGTCACAAATGTAAGAATGATTACACAGATGTCACTGATGTGAGAAGGGTCAGAAACTTCAGAGATGTCACAGATGTCATTAATGTCAAAATAGTCACTGATGTCACAGATTTCACAGATGTCACAATAGTCACAGATGTCTGAGATGTCACTGATGTTGCAATGGTCACAGACATCACAGATGTCACAGATATCAGTAATGTCACAAAGCCATAGACATCACAGATGTCACAGATGTCACTGATGTAGCAATAGTCTACGAAGTCAAAGATACCACTGATGTCACAGTAGTCACCTACATCACAAACGTTACAGATACCAGTAACCACAACAGTCATGGATGTCACAGATGTCACTGATGTCACAATAGTCACAGACATCTCAGATGCCACTGATGCCACTGATGTCACTGATGTCACAGTAGTCAGATGCGTGAGAGGTATCACTGATTTCACAATAGTAACCAACATCACATATGTCGCTGATATCACAATAGTCACAGATGTCACACATTTCACAGACGTCATTGATGTCACAATAATCACAGACAAAATAGATGTCGCTGATGTCACAATAGTCAAAATGTCTACAGATTTCACAGATGTCACTGATGTCACAGTAGTCACAGAAACATAGATGTCACTGATGTCACCGTATTCGTAGATGTAACAGATTTCACTTGTCACTTACGTCACAATAGTAACCGACATTACAGTTGTCAAAGACGTAATAGATGTCACTGATGTCAGAATAGTAATAGGTGTCACACATGTCACAGACTTCACAGACGTCACAGATGCAACTGATGTCCCAAAAGTCACAGACATCGGAGATTTCACAGATGTCACACTCTTCATGGATGCCGCAGATGACACTGATGTCACAATTGTCACAGATGCCACAGTCATCACAAATGTCACTGATGGCACAATCATCACAGATGTCACTGATGCCACTGCTGTAACAATAGTTACAAGATAACACATACCACCAATGTCACAGTGATCACAGGCATGACAGATGTCACTGAAATAACAATAAGAAAAGATGTCACATGTCAATGGTGTCAAAATCCTCACAAATTTCAAAGACTGAATGTTACTGATGTTACTGTTGTCACCATTGTCACAGATATCTCTGATTTCACAAGTCAGAGATGTCAAGGATTTCACCGATGTCACATGTGTAACAATAGTCACAGACAAGATAGTTGTCACTGAGTTCACAATAGCACAGAAGTATACAGATTTCGCAGATGTCACTGATGTTATAGTAGTCAAAGTCATGACAGATATCACTGAGATCAGAAGAGTAGCAGATGTCACAGAGATCACGGATGTCACTGATGTCACAATAGTCAAAGAAATCAGAGATGTCAGAGATGTCACTAATGTCAGAATAGCCAAAGACATCATAGATGTCACTGACGTCAAAATAGTCACTTATGTCACAGATGTCACTGATGTCACGATAGTCACAGAGATCACGGATGTCACCATAGTAAAAGAAAAAAAAAACCTCACAGATATCAGTGGTGTGACAAAAGTCACAGATGTCACAATGCCCAGAGATGCTACATGTCACTGATGTAACAATAGTCACAGACATCAGAGATGTAAGAGATGTCAATATTGTCAAAATAGTCACAGACATCACTGATGTCACATATGTCATTGATGTCACAATAGTCATAGGCATCACAGACATCACTTACCAGTGTTGTCATAATAGTCACCGACGTCAAAAATGCCAGTGATGTAACTGATGTCACAATAGTCACGGAAGTAACAGATATCAGTTATGTCACAATAGTAACAGGCATCACAGATGAAAGAGATGTCACTGATATCACAAGAGTAACAGACGTCAGAGATGTCACTGATGTCACAGTAGTCACAGATATAAAAGACGTCACAGATATAAAAGACGTCACAGATATAGATGTAACTTATGTCAAAATAGTTACAGATGTCACAGAAGTCACAGATATCACTGATGTTACAATGGTCACAGACATAAGAGGTTTCACTAATGTCACAGATGTTGCAATATTCAGAAGACGTCACAGAAGACACAGATGTCAATGATGTCATAATAGTCAGAGACATCACAGATATCAGTGATGTCAAAATAGTCACGGACTTCACAGATGTTAGCCATGTCAAAATAGTCACAGATGTCCCTGATGTAACAGTAGTCACAGACATCATTGATGTTATAGGTGTCACTGATGTCACAATAGTCACTGATGTAACAGACTTCAGAGATGTCACTGATGTCACAATAGTAAAAGATGTAACAGGTATCGCTGATGTCATAGTAATCACATATATCACAGACGTCTCCGGTATCAGTGATGTCACAATAGTCACGGACGTCACTGAAGTCACTGAAGACAAAATAGTCACAGATATCGTGGTTTTAACAACAGTCACAGATGTCAAATAACAGATGTTACTGATGTCACTGATGTAAAAATAGTCACAGACAAGAAGGATGTAACAGGTCAAAATAGTCAAAGATGTCACAGAGGTGAAAGATGTCACTGATGTCACAGTAGTCGCAGACATATCCGATTTCATCAATGTCACTGATGTTAAAATATTCACAGACATCATAGATGTCACTGAGATCATTGATGTCACAATATTCATAAACGACAGAGATGTCACTGATGTCACAATAATCAGAGATGTTACAGATGTCACTGATGTCACAATAGTCACAGACAACATAGATGTCACTGACGTCACAGTAGTCACGGATGTCACAGATTTATCAGATTTTTCTGATGTCGGACTTCACAGATGTCACACTTCACAGACGTCACACACGTCACTGAAGTAAAAATAGTCAAAGAAATTGGAGATTTCACAGATGTCACTAATGTCAGAATAATGTCCAAGATATCCTAGATGTCACTGCTGTCAAAATAGTCACTGATGTCACAGACTTCACAGATATCACAGTAGTCACATATGTCTCAGATGTCACTGAATTGAAAATAGTAACAAATGTCAAAAATATTACTGGTGTTACAATACTCACAGTCTTCACAGCTCTCACTGATATCACAATAGTCAGAGACGTCACAGATATCAGTGATGTCACAATCATCACAGACATCACAGAGGTTAGATATATCACTGATGTCAAAAGAGTATCACATGTCTACAGATTTCACAGAAGTTGCTTATGTCATAGGAGTCACTGGCGATACAAATTTCACAGATGTCATAGGAGTCACAGATGTCAAAGATTTCAAAGATGTTACTGGTGTAACAGTAGTCAATGATAAAATA
The DNA here is from genome assembly GCA_033459285.1 of Clamator glandarius. NCBI lineage: Eukaryota > Metazoa > Chordata > Aves > Cuculiformes > Cuculidae > Clamator > Clamator glandarius. The sequence continues at coordinate 12,402 of JAUNZM010002567.1, read as the reverse complement.
GATATCACTGATGTCACAGTAGTCACAGGCGTGATAGATGTCACTGAGTTTACAAGAGTGACAGACGTCACAGATGTTACCTATGTTACTGATAGAACAATAGTCACAGATGTCAGAGATGTCACTGATGTAACAAAAGTCAAAGACATCGAGGATGTCACAGAGATCAGAGATGTCACAACAGTCACGGATGTCACAAATGTCACTGATGTCACAATAGTCACAGAAATAAGAGATTTCACAGATGTCAGTAAAGTCAGACTAGTCAAAGACGTCATAGATGTCATGATGTCAAAATAGTCTCTGATGTCACGGATGTCACTGATGTCATAATAGTCAAAGAAATCAAAGATGTCACAGATATCAGTGATGTCACAATAATCACAGACATAACAGCTTTCACTAATGTCCCTGACCTTACAATAATCACACATGTGACTGTTATCAGAATAATCAGAGACGTCACAGATATCAGTGATGTCAAAATAATCACTGCCACAATAGCCACAGAAGTAACAGGGGTCACTGATGTCACAATAGTCACAGACAACATAGACGTCATTGATGTCAAGGTAGCCACAGATGTCACAGATTTCACAGATGTTACTGACGTCACAGAAGTTGCAGATGCCATAGAAGTCACTGATGTAACAATAGTCTCAGATAGATATGTAACAGATGTCACTAAGTAAACAACTGTCACAGACAACATAGATGTAACTGATGTCAAAATAGTCACTGATGTCACAGATGTCACAGGTCTCACCGATATCACAACAGTCACAGACATCACAGACGTCACAGTCATTAGATATGTCGCCGATGTCACTGATGTCACAATAGTAACAGCTGTCACTGATGTCACAATTGTAACAGACGTCACAAGTGTCAGTGATGTCACAATTGTCACATACTTCACAGATGTCACATATATCAAGGATGTGACACTAGTTACAGATGTCACAAATGTCACTGATGTCAAAATAGTCACAGATGCCACAGACATCACAAATATCACTGATGTCACAATACTCACAGCCATCATGGCTGTCACTGATGTCACAATAGTCACAGATATCACAGATGTCACTGGCGTCACGATAGTCGTAAAAACATAGATGTCACTGACCTCACAATAGTCACAGATATCAGAGATTACACAGACGTCACTGACGTTACAGTAGTCACAGATGTCACAAATGTAAGAATGATTACATTTCACAGATGTCTGTCACTGATGTCACTGATGTAAGAAGGGTCAGAAACTTCAGAGATGTCACAGATGTCATTAATGTCAAAATAGTCACTGATGTCACAGATTTCACAGATGTCACAATAGTCACAGATGTCTGAGATGTCACTGATGTTGCAATGGTCACAGACTTCAGAGATGTCACAGATATCAGTAATGTCACAAAGCCATAGACATCACAGATGTCACAGATGTCACTGATGTAGCAATAGTCTACGAAGTCAAAGATACCACTGATGTCACAGTAGTCACCTACATCACAAACGTTACAGATACCAGTAACCACAACAGTCATGGATGTCACAGATGTCACTGATGTCACAATAGTCACAGACATCTCAGATGCCACTGATGCCACTGATGTCACTGATGTCACAGTAGTCAGATGCGTGAGAGGTATCACTGATTTCACAATAGTAACCAACATCACATATGTCGCTGATATCACAATAGTCACAGATGTCACAGATTTCACAGTCATTGATGTCACAATAATCACAGACAAAATAGATGTCGCTGATGTCACAATAGTCAAAATGTCTACAGATTTCACAGATGTCACTGATGTCACAGTAGTCACAGAAACATAGATGTCACTGATGTCACCGTATTCGTAGATGTAACAGATTTCACTTGTCACTTACGTCACAATAATAACCGACATTACAGTTGTCAAAGACGTAATAGATGTCACTGATGTCAGAATAGTAACAGGTGTCACACATGTCACAGACTTCACAGACGTCACAGATGCAACTGTTGTCCCAAAAGTCACAGACATCGGAGATTTCACAGATGTCACACTCTTCATGGATGCCGCAGATGACACTGATGTCACAATTGTCACAGATGCCACAGTCATCACAAATGTCACTGATGGCACAATCATCACAGATGTCACTGATGCCACTGCTGTAACAATAGTTACAAGATAACACATACCACCAATGTCACAGTGATCACAGGCATGACAGATGTCACTGAAATAACAATAAGAAAAGATGTCACATGTCAATGGTGTCAAAATCCTCACAAATTTCAAAGACTGAATGTTACTGATGTTACTGTTGTCACCATTGTCACAGATATCTCTGATTTCACAAGTCAGAGATGTCAAGGATTTCACCGATGTCACATGTGTAACAATAGTCACAGACAAGATAGTTGTCACTGAGTTCACAATAGCACAGAAGTATACAGATTTCGCAGATGTCACTGATGTTATAGTAGTCAAAGTCATGACAGATATCACTGAGATCAGAAGAGTAGCAGATGTCACAGAGATCACGGATGTCACTGATGTCACAATAGTCAAAGAAATCAGAGATGTCAGAGATGTCACTAATGTCAGAATAGCCAAAGACATCATAGATGTCACTGACGTCAAAATAGTCACTTATGTCACAGATGTCACTGATGTCACGATAGTCACAGAGATCACGGATGTCACCGATGTCACAATAGTAAAAGAAATAAAAAACCTCACAGATATCAGTGGTGTGACAAAAAAGTCACAGATGTCACAATGCCCAGAGATGTTACATGTCACTGATGTAACAATAGTCACAGACATCAGAGATATAAGAGATGTCAATATTGTCAAAATAGTCACAGACATCACTGATGTCACATATGTCATTGATGTCACAATAGTCATAGGCATCACAGACATCACTTACCAGTGTTGTCATAATAGTCACCGACGTCAAAAATGCCAGTGATGTAACTGATGTCACAGTAGTCACGGAAGTAACAGATATCAGTTATGTCACAATAGTAACAGGCATCACAGATGAAAGAGATGTCACTGATATCACAAGAGTAACAGACGTCAGAGATGTCACTGATGTCACAGTAGTCACAGATATAAAAGACGTCACAGATATAAAAGACGTCACAGATATAGATGCAACTTATGTCAAAATAGTTACAGATGTCACAGAAGTCACAGATATCACTGATGTTACAATGGTCACAGACATAAGAGGTTTCACTAATGTCACAGATGTTGCAATATTCAGAAGACGTCACAGAAGACACAGATGTCAATGATGTCATAATAGTCAGAGACATCACAGATATCAGTGATGTCAAAATAGTCACGGACTTCACAGATGTTAGCCATGTCAAAATAGTCACAGATGTCCCTGATGTAACAGTAGTCACAGACATCATTGATGTTATAGGTGTCACTGATGTCACAATAGTCACTGATGTAACAGACTTCAGAGATGTCACTGATGTCACAGTAGTAAAAGATGTAACAGGTATCGCTGATGTCATAGTAATCACATATATCACAGACGTCTCCGGTATCAGTGATGTCACAATAGTCACGGACGTCACTGTGGTCACTGAAGACAAAATAGTCACAGATATCGTGGTTTTAACAGCAGTCACAGATGTCAAATAACAGATGTGATTGATGTCACTGATGTAAAAATAGTCACAGACAAGAAGGATGTAACAGGTCAAAATAGTCAAAGATGTCACAGAGGTGAAAGATGTCACTGATGTCACAGTAGTCGCAGACATATCCGATTTCATCAATGTCACTGATGTTAAAATATTCACAGACATCATAGATGTCACTGAGATCATTGATGTCACAATATTCATAAACGACAGAGATGTCACTGATGTCACAATAATCAGAGATGTTACAGATGTCACTGATGTCACAATAGTCACAGACAACATAGATGTCACTGACGTCACAGTAGTCACGGATGTCACAGATTTATCAGATTTTTCTGATGTCGGACTTCACAGATGTCACACTTCACAGACGTCACACACGTCACTGAAGTAAAAATAGTCAAAGAAATTGGAGATTTCACAGATGTCACTAATGTCAGAATAATGTCCAAGATATCCTAGATGTCACTGCTGTCAAAATAGTCACTGATGTCACAGACTTCACAGATATCACAGTAGTCACATATGTCTCAGATGTCACTGAATTGAAAATAGTAACAAATGTCAAAAATATTACTGGTGTTACAATACTCACAGTCTTCACAGCTCTCACTGATGTCACAATAGTAGATTTCACTTGTCACTTACGTCACAATAGTAACCGACATTACAGTTGTCAAAGACGTAATAGATGTCACTGATGTCAGAATAGTAATAGGTGTCACACATGTCACAGACTTCACAGACGTCACAGATGCAACTGATGTCCCAAAAGTCACAGACATCGGAGATTTCACAGATGTCACACTCTTCATGGATGCCGCAGATGACACTGATGTCACAATTGTCACAGATGCCACAGTCATCACAAATGTCACTGATGGCACAATCATCACAGATGTCACTGATGCCACTGCTGTAACAATAGTTACAAGATAACACATACCACCAATGTCACAGTGATCACAGGCATGACAGATGTCACTGAAATAACAATAAGAAAAGATGTCACATGTCAATGGTGTCAAAATCCTCACAAATTTCAAAGACATCACTGATGTTACTGTTGTCACCATTGTCACAGATATCTCTGATTTCACAAGTCAGAGATGTCAAGGATTTCACCGATGTCACATGTGTAACAATAGTCACAGACAAGATAGTTGTCACTGAGTTCACAATAGCACAGAAGTATACAGATTTCGCAGATGTCACTGATGTTATAGTAGTCAAAGTCATGACAGATATCACTGAGATCAGAAGAGTAGCAGATGTCACAGAGATCACGGATGTCACTGATGTCACAATAGTCAAAGAAATCAGAGATGTCAGAGATGTCACTAATGTCAGAATAGCCAAAGACATCATAGATGTCACTGACGTCAAAATAGTCACTTATGTCACAGATGTCACTGATGTCACGATAGTCACAGAGATCACGGATGTCACCGATGTCACAATAGTAAAAGAAATAAAAAACCTCACAGATATCAGTGGTGTGACAAAAGTCACAGATGTCACAATGCCCAGAGATGTTACATGTCACTGATGTAACAATAGTCACAGACATCAGAGATGTAAGAGATGTCAATATTGTCAAAATAGTCACAGACATCACTGATGTCACATATGTCATTGATGTCACAATAGTCATAGGCATCACAGACATCACTTACCAGTGTTGTCATAATAGTCACCGACGTCAAAAATGCCAGTGATGTAACTGATGTCACAATAGTCACGGAAGTAACAGATATCAGTTATGTCACAATAGTAAAGGCATCACAGATGAAAGAGATGTCACTGATATCACAAGAGTAACAGACGTCAGAGATGTCACTGATGTCACAGTAGTCACAGATATAAAAGACGTCACAGATATAGATGTAACTTATGTCAAAATAGTTACAGATGTCACAGAAGTCACAGATATCACTGATGTTACAATGGTCACAGACATAAGAGGTTTCACTAATGTCACAGATGTTGCAATATTCAGAAGATGTCACAGAAGACACAGATGTCAATGATGTCATAATAGTCAGAGACATCACAGATATCAGTGATGTCAAAATAGTCACGGACTTCACAGATGTTAGCCATGTCAAAATAGTCACAGATGTCCCTGATGTAACAGTAGTCACAGATATCATTGATGTTATAGGTGTCACTGATGTCACAATAGTCACTGATGTCACAGACTTCACAGATATCACAGTAGTCACATATGTCTAAGATGTCACTGAATTGAAAATAGTAACAAATGTCAAAAATATTACTGGTGTTACAATACTCACAGTCTTCACAGCTCTCACTGATGTCACAATAGTCAGAGACGTCACAGATATCAGTGATGTCACAATCATCACAGACATCACAGAGGTTAGATATATCACTGATGTCAAAAGAGTATCACATGTCTACAGATTTCACAGAAGTTGCTTATGTCATAGGAGTCACTGGCGATACAGATTTCACAGATGTCATAGGAGTCACAGATGTCAAAGATTTCAAAGATGTTACTGGTGTAACAGTAGTCAATGATAAAATAGATATCACTGATGTCACAGTAGTCACAGGCGTGATAGATGTCACTGAGTTTACAAGAGTGACAGACGTCACAGATGTTACCTATGTTACTGATAGAACAATAGTCACAGATGTCAGAGATGTCACTGATGTAACAAAAGTCAAAGACATCGAGGATGTCACAGAGATCAGAGATGTCACAACAGTCACGGATGTCACAAATGTCACTGATGTCACAATAGTCACAGAAATAAGAGATTTCACAGATGTCAGTAAAGTCAGAATAGTCAAAGACGTCATAGATGTCATGATGTCAAAATAGTCTCTGATGTCACGGATGTCACTGATGTCATAATAGTCAAAGAAATCAAAGATGTCACAGATATCAGTGATGTCACAATAATCACAGACATAACAGCTTTCACTAATGTCCCTGACCTTACAATAATCACACATGTGACTGTTATCAGAATAATCAGAGACGTCACAGATATCAGTGATGTCAAAATAATCACTGCCACAATAGCCACAGAAGTAACAGGGGTCACTGATGTCACAATAGTCACAGACAACATAGACGTCATTGATGTCAAGGTAGCCACAGATGTCACAGATTTCACAGATGTTACTGACGTCACAGAAGTTGCAGATGCCATAGAAGTCACTGATGTAACAATAGTCTCAGATAGATATGTAACAGATGTCACTAAGTAAACAACTGTCACAGACAACATAGATGTAACTGATGTCAAAATAGTCACTGATGTCACAGATGTCACAGGTCTCACCGATATCACAACAGTCACAGACATCACAGACGTCACAGTCATTAGATATGTCGCCGATGTCACTGATGTCACAATAGTAACAGCTGTCACTGATGTCACAATTGTAACAGACGTCACAAGTGTCAGTGATGTCACAATTGTCACATACTTCACAGATGTCACATATATCAAGGATGTGACACTAGTTACAGATGTCACAAATGTCACTGATGTCAAAATAGTCACAGATGCCACAGACATCACAAATATCACTGATGTCACAATACTCACAGCCATCATGGCTGTCACTGATGTCACAATAGTCACAGATATCACAGATGTCACTGGCGTCACGATAGTCGTAAAAACATAGATGTCACTGACCTCACAATAGTCACAGATATCAGAGATTACACAGACGTCACTGACGTTACAGTAGTCACAGATGTCACAAATGTAAGAATGATTACATTTCACAGATGTCTGTCACTGATGTCACTGATGTAAGAAGGGTCAGAAACTTCAGAGATGTCACAGATGTCATTAATGTCAAAATAGTCACTGATGTCACAGATTTCACAGATGTCACAATAGTCACAGATGTCTGAGATGTCACTGATGTTGCAATGGTCACAGACTTCAGAGATGTCACAGATATCAGTAATGTCACAAAGCCATAGACATCACAGATGTCACAGATGTCACTGATGTAGCAATAGTCTACGAAGTCAAAGATACCACTGATGTCACAGTAGTCACCTACATCACAAACGTTACAGATACCAGTAACCACAACAGTCATGGATGTCACAGATGTCACTGATGTCACAATAGTCACAGACATCTCAGATGCCACTGATGCCACTGATGTCACTGATGTCACAGTAGTCAGATGCGTGAGAGGTATCACTGATTTCACAATAGTAACCAACATCACATATGTCGCTGATATCACAATAGTCACAGATGTCACAGATTTCACAGTCATTGATGTCACAATAATCACAGACAAAATAGATGTCGCTGATGTCACAATAGTCAAAATGTCTACAGATTTCACAGATGTCACTGATGTCACAGTAGTCACAGAAACATAGATGTCACTGATGTCACCGTATTCGTAGATGTAACAGATTTCACTTGTCACTTACGTCACAATAATAACCGACATTACAGTTGTCAAAGACGTAATAGATGTCACTGATGTCAGAATAGTAACAGGTGTCACACATGTCACAGACTTCACAGACGTCACAGATGCAACTGTTGTCCCAAAAGTCACAGACATCGGAGATTTCACAGATGTCACACTCTTCATGGATGCCGCAGATGACACTGATGTCACAATTGTCACAGATGCCACAGTCATCACAAATGTCACTGATGGCACAATCATCACAGATGTCACTGATGCCACTGCTGTAACAATAGTTACAAGATAACACATACCACCAATGTCACAGTGATCACAGGCATCACAGATGTCACTGAAATAACAATAAGAAAAGATGTCACATGTCAATGGTGTCAAAATCCTCACAAATTTCAAAGACATCACTGATGTTACTGATGTCACCATTGTCACAGATATCTCTGATTTCACAAGTCAGAGATGTCACAGATTTCACCGATGTCACATGTCTAACAATAGTCACAGACAAGATAGTTGTCACTGAGTTCACAATAGCACAGAAGTATACAGATTTCGCAGATGTCACTGATGTTATAGTAGTCAAAGTCATGACAGATATCACTGAGATCAGAAGAGTAGCAGATGTCACAGAGATCACGGATGTCACTGATGTCACAATAGTCAAAGAAATCAGAGATGTCAGAGATGTCACTAATGTCAGAATAGCCAAAGATACCATAGATGTCACTGACGTCAAAATAGTCACTTATGTCACAGATGTCACTGATGTCACGATAGTCACAGAGATCACGGATGTCACCGATGTCACAATAGTAAAAGAAATAAAAAACCTCACAGATATCAGTGGTGTGACAAAAGTCACAGATGTCACAATGCCCAGAGATGTTACATGTCACTGATGTAACAATAGTCACAGACATCAGAGATGTAAGAGATGTCAATATTGTCAAAATAGTCACAGACATCACTGATGTCACATATGTCATTGATGTCACAATAGTCATAGGCATCACAGACATCACTTACCAGTGTTGTCATAATAGTCACCGACGTCAAAAATGCCAGTGATGTAACTGATGTCACAGTAGTCACGGAAGTAACAGATATCAGTTATGTCACAATAGTAACAGGCATCACAGATGAAAGAGATGTCACTGATATCACAAGAGTAACAGACGTCAGAGCTGTCACTGATGTCACAGTAGTCACAGATATAAAAGACATCACAGATATAAAAGACGTCACAGATATAGATGTAACTTATGTCAAAATAGTTACAGATGTCACAGAAGTCACAGATATCACTGATGTTACAATGGTCACAGACATAAGAGGTTTCACTAATGTCACAGATGTTGCAATATTCAGAAGACGACACAGATGTCAATGATGTCATAATAGTCAGAGACATCACAGATATCAGTGATGTCAAAATAGTCACGGACTTCACAGATGTTAGCCATGTCAAAATAGTCACAGATGTCCCTGATGTAACAGTAGTCACAGACATCATTGATGTTATAGGTGTCACTGATGTCACAATAGTCACTGATGTAACAGACTTCAGAGATGTCACTGATGTCACAATAGTAAAAGATGTAACAGGTATCGCTGATGTCATAGTAATCACATATATCACAGACGTCTCCGGTATCAGTGATGTCACAATAGTCACGGACGTCACTGAAGTCACTGAAGACAAAATAGTCACAGATATTGTGGTTTTAACAACAGTCACAGATGTCAAATAACAGATGTTACTGATGTCACTGATGTAAAAATAGTCACAGACAAGAAGGATGTAACAGGTCAAAATAGTCAAAGATGTCACAGAGGTGAAAGATGTCACTGATGTCACAGTAGTCGCAGACATATCCGATTTCATCAATGTCACTGATGTTAAAATATTCACAGACATCATAGATGTCACTGAGATCATTGATGTCACAATATTCATAAACGACAGAGATGTCACTGATGTCACAATAATCAGAGATGTTACAGATGTCACTGATGTCACAATAGTCACAGACAACATAGATGTCACTGACGTCACAGTAGTCACGGATGTCACAGATTTATCAGATTTTTCTGATGTCGGACTTCACTGATGTCACACTTCACAGACGTCACACACGTCACTGAAGTAAAAATAGTCAAAGAAATTGGAGATTTCACAGATGTCACTAATGTCAGAATAATGTCCAAGATATCCTAGATGTCACTGCTGTCAAAATAGTCACTGATGTCACAGACTTCACAGATATCACAGTAGTCACATATGTCTCAGATGTCACTGAATTGAAAATAGTAACAAATGTCAAAAATATTACTGGTGTTACAATACTCACAGTCTTCACAGCTCTCACTGATGTCACAATAGTCAGAGACGTCACAGATATCAGTGATGTCACAATCATCACAGACATCACAGAGGTTAGATATATCACTGATGTCAAAAGAGTATCACATGTCTACAGATTTCACAGAAGTTGCTTATGTCATAGGAGTCACTGGCGATACAGATTTCACAGATGTCATAGGAGTCACAGATGTCAAAGATTTCAAAGATGTTACTGGTGTAACAGTAGTCAATGATAAAATAGATATCACTGATGTCACAGTAGTCACAGGCGTGATAGATGTCACTGAGTTTACAAGAGTGACAGACGTCACAGATGTTACCTATGTTACTGATAGAACAATAGTCACAGATGTCAGAGATGTCACTGATGTAACAAAAGTCAAAGACATCGAGGATGTCACAGAGATCAGAGATGTCACAACAGTCACGGATGTCACAAATGTCACTGATGTCACAATAGTCACAGAAATAAGAGATTTCACAGATGTCAGTAAAGTCAGAATAGTCAAAGACGTCATAGATGTCATGATGTCAAAATAGTCTCTGATGTCACGGATGTCACTGATGTCATAATAGTCAAAGAAATCAAAGATGTCACAGATATCAGTGATGTCACAATAATCACAGACATAACAGCTTTCACTAATGTCCCTGACCTTACAATAATCACACATGTGACTGTTATCAGAATAATCAGAGACGTCACAGATATCAGTGATGTCAAAATAATCACTGCCACAATAGCCACAGAAGTAACAGAGGTCACTGATGTCACAATAGTCACAGACAACATAGACGTCATTGATGTCAAGGTAGCCACAGATGTCACAGATTTCACAGATGTTACTGACGTCACAGAAGTTGCAGATGCCATAGAAGTCACTGATGTAACAATAGTCTCAGATAGATATGTAACAGATGTCACTAAGTAAACAACTGTCACAGACAACATAGATGTAACTGATGTCAAAATAGTCACTGATGTCACAGATGTCACAGGTCTCACCGATATCACAACAGTCACAGACATCACAGACGTCACAGTCATTAGATATGTCGCCGATGTCACTGATGTCACAATAGTAACAGATGTCACTGATGTCACAATAGTAACAGACGTCATAGATGTCACCGATATCACAACAGTCACAGACATCACAGACGTCACAGTCATTAGATATGTCGCCGATGTCACTGATGTCACAATAGTAACAGCTGTCACTGATGTCACAATTGTAACAGACGTCACAAGTGTCAGTGATGTCACAATTGTCACATACTTCACAGATGTCACATATATCAAGGATGTGACACTAGTTACAGATGTCACAAATGTCACTGATGTCAAAATAGTCACAGATGCCACAGACATCACAAATATCACTGATGTCACAATACTCACAGCCATCATGGCTGTCACTGATGTCACAATAGTCACAGATATCACAGATGTCACTGGTGTCACGATAGTCGTAAAAACATAGATGTCACTGACGTCACAATAGTCACAGATATCAGAGATTACACAGACGTCACTGACGTTACAGTAGTCACAGATGTCACAAATGTAAGAATGATTACATTTCACAGATGTCTGTCAATGATGTCACTGATGTAAGAAGGGTCAGAAACTTCAGAGATGTCACAGATGTCATTAATGTCAAAATAGTCACTGATGTCACAGATTTCACAGATGTCACAATAGTCACAGATGTCTGAGATGTCACTGATGTTGCAATGGTCACAGACTTCAGAGATGTCACAGATATCAGTAATGTCACAAAGCCATAGACATCACAGATGTCACAGATGTCACTGATGTAGCAATAGTCTACGAAGTCAAAGATATCACTGATGTCACAGTAGTCACCTACATCACAAACGTTACAGATACCAGTAACCACAACAGTCATGGATG
>JAUNZM010002566.1:0-48580 GCA_033459285.1 Clamator glandarius | reverse complement strand
GGGGTTAGGGTAAGTGTTTGTGTTAGGGTTAGGTTTAGGGTTAAAGTTAAGGTTAGTGTTAGGGTTAGGTTTAGGGTTAGATTTATGTTTAGGGTTATGGTGGGCGCATTCTTAGGATAATGTTTAGAGTTACAGTTAAGTATTATGTTTATGGGTTAGGGTTAGGTGTTAGGTTTAGGAGTTTTTGTTTTGTTATAGTGTTTGGATTAGGGTTAGTGTTAGTGTTGGGGTTAGTGTTTAGGGCAAGGTTTGGGGCTAGCATTAAGTTTAAGGTTAGGCTTATTTTTCGTGTTAGAGATTAAGGTTAGGTTTAGGTTTTGGATTAGACTTTAGTTGTAGAATAAGGGTTAGGATTAGGGTTAGTGTTAGTGTTAGGGTTAAGCGTTATGTTTAGGGTTAGGATTTGAATTAGGGATAGGGATAGTGTTATGTTTAGGGGGTTAGTGTTGGTGTTTTGATTAGGGTAAAGTTTAGGGTTTTTATGGTTAGGGTTAGGGTTAGGGTTAGAGGAGTTGTTAGGCTTAGATTTAGGGTTTGGATTAGGGTTAAGGATAGGGTTAGGTTTAGGTGGTTATGGTTAGTCTTAGTTTTAGATTTAGAGTTAGGGTTACGTTTAGGTTTGGGTTATTATTAGTGTGCCATTAGTGTTAGGGTTAGGGTTAAGGTTAGGCCATTAGACTTAGGGTCAGTTGGGTTAGGGTTAGGGTTAAATTTATGTTTAGGTTTAGGGTGGGCCTACCATTAGGATAAGGGTTAGAGTTATGGTTAAGTGCTATATTTATGGGTTAGGGTTATGGGTTAATGTTTTGTGTAGGTGTTTGGATTAGGGTTAGTGTTATTTTTGGGTTTAGTGTCTAGGGCAAGATTTAGGGATAGGATTTAGTTTCAGGTTAGGCATTTTTTTAGTTAGAAATTAAGGTTAGATTTAGCTGTAGGATTAGATTTTACTTGTAGAATCAGACTTTAGTTGTAGAATCAGGGTTTGGATTAGGGTTAGGGTTAAGAGTTATGTTTAGGGTTCGGGTTAGGATTCTGGTTAGGGTTAAGTTTAGGGGTTAGGGTTAGTGGTTAGAGTTAGGGTTTATGTTAAGTTTACGTTAAAGATTAGTTCTTGGGTTAGGGGTAGAGTTAGGGTTAGGGTTAAGGTTAGGGTTTTGGTTAGTTTAGGGTCAGGGGTTAGGGGTAGTGTAAGGGTTAGGGTTAGGGATAGAGTTAGGGGGTTAAGGTTAGTATTAGTGTTAGGGTTAGGTTTAGGATTATTAGGGTTATGGTTAGAGTTAGCGTTAAGGTTAGGGTTAGGGTTAGAGTTAGATTTAAGGTTAGTGGTTAGGGTTAGAGTTAGGGTTAGAGTTAGATTTAAGGTTAGTGGTTAGGGTTAGTGTTAGGTTTAGGCTCACTAGTGTTAGGATTATGGTTAGGGTTAGTGTTAGGGTTAGGGATTAGGGTTAGGGTTTGGTTAGGTTTAGATTTAGGGTTAGGGTTTGGTTAGGGTTAGGGTTATTGGTGAGGGTTAGTGTTAGGTTTAGGGTAAGGCTTAGTGTTATGGTTGGGGTTAGGGATTAGGTTTAGGGTTAGGGTTGGGTTTGGTTACTGTAAGGGTTAGTAGTTAGAGTAAGGTGTTAGGGTTAGGATTATTGTTATGGTTATGTTTAGTATTATGGTAAGGTTTAGTTTTAGGGTTAGGTGTTAGTGCTAGGTTTAGGATTAATGGTTAGAGTGTTAGGGTTAGGGTTAGTTTTCGGATTAGGTTTAGCGTTAGGGTTATTGTTAGGGTTAGGGTTATGGTTAAAGTTAGGAGTTAGGGTTAGGGTTAGGGTTAGGGTTAGGGTTAGGGCTAGTGTGAGTTTCGGGTTAGGTTTATTGTGCCATTAGGGTTAGGGTTAGTGTTAGGCCATTAAGCTTAGGTTCATTTGGGTTAGGGTTATGGTTAGCGTTAGGGTTAAGTTAAGGTTTAGGGTTAGGGTTATGTTTAGGGTTAGAGTTAGGGTTTGTGTTAGGGTTAGGAGTTATGTTTAGTGTTATAGTTAGGGTTAAGTTTAGGGTTAGGGGATTGGGTTAGGGTTATTTTTAGGGTTAGGTTGTAGGGTTAAAGGTTAGAGTCTTGTGTTAGTGTTTGGATTAGGATTTTTGTTAGAGTTGTGTTTAATGTCTATGGCAAGGTTTAGGATTAAGTTTCAGGTTAGGCTTAGTTTTTGGGTTAGAGATTAAGGTTAGGTTTAGGTTTAGGATTAGACTTTAGTTGTAGCATGAGGGTTAGGATTAGGGTTAGTGTTAGGGTTAGGGTTAAGAGTTATGTTTAGGGTTATGGTTTGTGTGAGGGTTAGGGTTTGAATTTGGATTAGGGATAGGGTTAGGGGGTTAGTGTTAGGGTTAGGTTTAGTGTTAGGGTTTGTCCATAATTAAAATAAGGTTTTAGTTTAGGATTAGGGTTAGTGTGCCTTTGGGGTTAGGATTAGATTTACTCCTTTAGGATTATGTTAATTTGGATTATGGTTAGGGTTAGGGTTAGGGTTTGGATTAGAGTTAGGTGTTAGTGTTAGGGTTAGTGTGTGGGTTAGTGTTAGGGTTAGGCTTACGGTTCGGGTTAGGATTAGGGTTAGATTTAACTGTTGGTGTTAGGGTTAGTGTTAGTTTTAAGGTTAGCAGTATCTTTAGGCTTAGTGTCAGGGTTAGGTTTATGGGTAAGTGTTAGAGTTTGGGTTAGGGCTAGTGTATATTTCGGATTAGGGTAATTGTGATATTATGTTTAGGGTTAGTGTTAGGTTTAGGCCATTATGCTTAGGGTCATTTGGGTTAGGGTTATGGTTAGGGTTTGTGTTAGGGTTGGGGGTTAGGGTTAGGTTTAATGTTAGTGTTAGGGTTAGGTTTAGGGTTCGGGTTAGAATTAGGATTAGGGTTAGGGTTAGGGTTAGTGTTAAGGTTAGGTTTAGGGGTTAGGGTTAGGATTAGGGATAGGGCTAGTTTAGGGTTAGAGCTAGTGTTTAGTTTCGGGTACGGGTTAGGTTTAGGGTTAGCGTTAGGGTTAGGTTTAGGTTTAGGGTTAGGGTGAGTGTTGTGGTTTAGGGTTGGGGTTAACGTTAGAGTTGAATTATGTTTAATATTGGTGTTAGGGTTAGGTGTTAGAGCTAAGTGTAATGGTTAGATTTAGGATTAGGGTTAGGATTAGTGTTAATATTAGGGTTAGTGTTAGGGTTAGGTGTTAGGTTTAGGGTTAGTGTTAGGTTTTGATTCGGGTTAGCGTTAGGGTTAGGGTTATGGTTAGGTTTAGGGTTTGGTGTTAGGGTGGGTGGTAAGGGTTAGGGTTAGGGTTAGGGGTTAAGTTTAGGGTTAGGGTTATAGTTTAAGGTTAGGGTTAGGATTATGGTTAGGGTTAGATTTATGTTTTGGTTTAGTGTCTGGCCACCATTAGGATAAGAGTTAGATTTATGGTTAAGTGTTATGTTTATGTGTAGGGTTAGGGGTTAGGGTGAGTTATAGAGCTTGGCTTAGGGTTAGGGTTATAGTTAGTGTTACGGTTAGGGATTAGGATTAGCGTTAAGGTTAGTGTTAGGGGTTAGGATTAGGGTTAGGGATAGTGTTATGTTTTAAGGTTAGGGTTAGGGTAAGGTTTATGGTTAGGGTTCGTGTTAGATTTATGTTTAGATTTAGAGTAGGCTCACCATTAGGATAAGGGTTAGAGTTATGGTTAAGTGTTTTGCTTATTGCTTGGAGTTTGGGGTTAGGGTGAGTGTTAGGGTTAGGGTTTAGATTAGGATTAAGTATAAGTTTAGGGTTAGGGGGTTAGAGTTAGTGGTAGGGGTTAGGGATTAAGTGTTAAGGTTATAGCTAGGGTTAGGGTTAGTGTTAGGAATTAGTGTTAGCGTTAGGGTTAGGGTTACGGTTAGGGTTAGGGTTAGGGGAAGGGTTAGTTTTAGGATTCGGTTTAGGGTCAAGGTTAGGGTTAGGGTTAAAATTAGGTTTAGAGGTTGGAGTTAGGGTTAGGGATAGAGTTAGTTTTAGGTTTAGGGCTAGTATTAGGGTTTGGGTAAGGGTTAGATTTAACATTAGGTATAGGGTTAGGGTTAGGGTTAGGGTTAGGGTTAGGGTTAGGGTTAGGGTTAGGGTTAGGTTTGGGTTAGGGTTAGAGTTAGTGTTAGGTCTTGCCAGAGTAATCTGATCACCTTGTCTGACCAAGTGACTAAACTCTTGGACGAGGGAAAATGGAAGCTGCTGCTGACATCCCTGGTCTCCACGGCCAGCAAATCCCTGGGGCGAGCAGCAAGGGGTGGCACAATGGGGCCCTTCCCAGACTTTCTGGGTGCATTGCCAGCAGCAGAGAAACCCCAGGTTATTTATTGCCACCCAAATCTGTGGCTAATTCAGCCAAGAAGAAGCAGCTGATGAGCTCTTCTACCAACAACTGAGTGTAGTCTCAAGATCGCTACCTCTAGTCCTTGTGGGAGACTTCAATTTCCCAGATATAGGCTGGGAGTATAATACAGCAGAAAGGAAGCAGTCCCGGAGGTTCGTGGAGTGTGTGGAAGACAACTCCCTCACACAGCCGGTGAGCGAAACGACAAGGGACGGTGCCCTCCTGGACCTGCTGTTTGCGAACAGAGAAGGACTGGTGGGGGATGTGAAGGTTGGAGGACGCTTGGGGCAAAGCGATCATGAGATGATTGAGTTCTCGGTGCAGGGTGAGATGAAGAAGGAGGAGGTTAGCAGAACAGTCGCCCTCAACTTTCAGGGAGCAGACTTTGGACTGTTCAGAAGGCTGGTGGGAAAAGTCCCATGGGAGGTGCTCCTTGAGGGCAAAGGTGGCCATGAGGGCTGGGTGCTCTTCAAGAAGGAACTCCTAGCAGCTCAGGAGAAAGCCGTCCCCAAGTTCCGGAAAAGTAGCCGTCGGGGTAAGAAACCAGCATGGTTGAGTAGGGAGGTCCTGAGAGATATCAATAGGAAGAGGAGGGTCTACGACCTCCAGAGGAAGGGGCAGGCATCCTGGGTGGACTATAGGGAGGAAGCCTGAACGTGCAGGGAAAAAGTCAGGAGTGCTAAGGCCCAACTAGAAATGCGATTGGCCAAGACTGTGAAAGACAACAAAAAGTCTTTCTACAAATACATCAACAGCAAAAGGAGGGCTAGGGAGAATCTCCAGTCCCTAGTAGATGCAGAGGGAACAACAGTAACAGGGGATGAAGACAAGGCTGAAGTGCTCAATGCCTACTTTGCCTCAGTCTTTAACAGTAAGGAAAATTGTCTCCTCTTTGCACAACCCCAGGGGTTGGAAGAGAAGTATGAGGTTCCCAAGGTCCAAGAGGAGGTGGTTAGGAACTTGCTTGCCAGGCTAGATGCCGACAAGTCTATGGGGCCGGATGGATTCCACCCAAGAGTTTTGAGGGAACTGGCGGATGTGCTGGCCAAACCCCTTTCCATCATCTTCCAACAGTCCTGGATGACTGGGGAGGTTCTGCTGGACTGGAGGCTGGCTGATGTCATGCCCATCTATAAGAAGGGGCGCAGGGAGGATCCGGGGAACTAAAGGCCTGTCAGTCTGACCTCGGTACCGGGGAAATTCATGGAGTGGGTGATCTCGAGTGCTATCAAGAAGCACTTGCAAGAGAACCGCGTGATCAGGCCCAGTCAAGACGGGTTCGTGAAAGGCAGCTCTTGCCAGAGTAATCTGATCACCTTCTATGACCGAGTGACTAAACTCTTGGACGAGGGAAAGGCTGTGGATGTGGTCTTCCTGGACTTCAGTAAAGCCTTTGATAGAGTTTCTCGTAGCATTCTGCTTTGGAAACTGTCGGCCTCTGGCCTGGACGGGTGCACACTCTCCTGGGTGAAAAACTGGTTGAATGACCGGGCCCAGAGGGTGGTGGTAAATGGAGTTAAATCCAGCTGGAGGCCAGTGACAAGTGGGGTTCCCCAGGGCTCAGTCCTGGGTCCAGTCCTGTCTAATGTCTTTATCAATGACCTGGATGAAAGCATCGAGTGCTCTCTTAGCAAGTTTGCAGATGACACAAGCTGGGTGAAAGTGTGGATCTGCTGGAGGGTCGGGAGGCTCTGCAAAGGGACCTGAACAGGCTGGACTGCTGGGCAGAGACCAACGGCATGAGGTTTAACAAGGCCAAATGCCGGGTCCTGCACTTGGGGCACAACAACCCTAAGCAGAGGTACAGACTAGGAGAAGCCTGGCTGGAAAGCTGCCAGGAGGAGAAGGACCTGGGGGTGTTGGTTGACAACCAACTGAACATGAGCCAGCAGTGGCCCAGGTGGCCAAGAAGGCCAATGGCATCTTGACTTGTATCAGAAACGGCGTAACCAGCAGGTCCAGGGAGGTTATTCTCCCTCTGCACTCGGCACTGGTGAGACTGCACCTTGTGTACTGTGTTCAGTTCTGGGCCCCTCACCACAAGAAGGATGTTGAGGCTCTGGAGCGAGTCCAGAGAAGAGCAACGAAGCTGGTGAAGGGGCTGGAGACCAAATCTTATGAGGAGCGGCTGAGAGAGCTGGGGTTGTTTAGCCTGGAGAAGAGGGGGCTGAGGGGAGACCTTATTACTCTCTACAACTCCCTGAAGGGAGGTTGTGGAGAGGAGGGTGCTGGCCTCTTCTGCCAAGTGACAGGGGACAGGACGAGAGGTAATGGCCTCAAGCTCCTCCAGTGGATATTTAGGCTTGAGATAAGGAAAAATTCTTCACGGAAAGGGTGGTTAGGCATTGGAACAGTCTGCCCAGGGAGGTGGTTGACTCACCGTCCCTGGAGGTGTTTAAGGTGAGGGTGGATGAGGTACTTATGGGCATGGTTAAGGGATTGGTGGGAATGGTTTGACTCGACGATCCGGTGGGTCTCTTCCAACCTGGTTATTCTGTGATTTTGTCATTCTCTTATTCTAATTGGTTCCCTCCACTCGATCTGGGTTTGGGGTCGAAGGCTGCAGGAGGATGAGGTGCTGCAAGGGTGATGCCTGCCTTCATACCTCCTTCCTCCACGGCTCCATCGGGAAAGCCAGAGCCACAAGCAAAGCCATCCACATGCTCCAGGGGTGTGAAAAGCACAAAATGTTCTATGAAGCTTAAAAAGCAAGCAGTGGAATAAGGGGAGGAGAAACCTCTTGTGCTCCCTCTTGGGAGCAAGGTCCAGCTCTGCTTAACCCTGTGTAACAGCAGAGATTCAACATAGCAGAACTTGCAAAAATCCCCATTGATTTAAGACAATTAGACGAGGAAAGGGATGGGATTGTGGCAGCCCGGGTGCTCCAGGCTTGGGTGGATGTTCCCTTGGCTGGTTACAAAAGTGGCTGGTTGTCTGAGGCCAGAGAGTGAATGGAGTTAAATCCATTGAGAGATGGTCACAAGCAGTGTTCCCAGGGCTCGGTATTTAACCTCTTTTATCGGTGACCTGGATGAGAAGACCATGTGCTCCCTCAGTCAGAATGCAGGTGACACCAGGCTGAGAAGGAATGTTGATCTGCTTGAGGGAACAGGATCTGAACCGGGTAAATCCATGGTGCGAGGGCAAAACAATGGGGTTCACACGGTTCATCCCTGAATCCTGCCCTCAAGTCACAACAACCACATGCAACACTGCAGGCTCATGACAAAAACGTAACTTGAAAAGATTTATTATTGACAACAAACAACATTTCATTATTTATTCCTAGACTAACATGTTTCTACCTAGACAATGCCAATCACTTCCCAAGATTCCTGCTGTCCAGCCCCGACTACCGTCCATCCCCTTGGCGGGCAGGCCGGGGGTTGGGTGGACAGGAGCAGGTTGGGCAGTGGCGGAAGATCGGAGCTGGGTGGTGCGGTGGTGTTGGCCGGGGAGCGGCAGCAGGTGCTGCTGGTCCATCCCCCGCAAGCCCTGGGGGGTGGAATGGAAGCAGGCCGTTCCCGGGCCCCTGCCCAGCATCGGGCCTGGGCCACCAGTCGGGTCGTGGAGGGGGCCCAATGAAGAGTGGGGCAGGAGGAGAGCGGCGTTGGGGTGGATGGGAAGGACCAGCCCGAGCCACCTCCTGGCCTCCATTGGGGCTGTGTCTGCGGCAACGTCTGGCTGGGGCTGGACCAGCACTGGTGCTTGGGGCATCGGGGTCAGCCCACGCATCGGTTGCTGTGACGTTGAAGGCTGCACGGGCCTGGGGTCCATTCTCCTCCTCTGCACCTCCTGCTGTCGCCAGAGCATCACCCCTTCTCTTTCTTGTGCGTTTGCCCCCCTGCCTTGGGCTCCGTGGGGCTGCAGCCGGGGCTCGCTCTCTTTCCCCAGGGCATTCTGTGCACATCCTGAGGAGGTGGGGCTGATCTCTCTGGAAGAAGGGGCTGTAGAAGAAGTGCAGCTGCAGAACACAAAGGAGACGAGTCAGTGCCATCGTTTTCGGAAAGGGAAAACCCAAGACTCCCTAGACAAGCCTTTGCAGCAGGAAAGACATGCGTGGCTGTGACAAAGGGCTCCCTGGGACCTTGGATACCTCCAGGTTCTCCTGAATCAAATGTTTGGATTGAGCTTCTTTAAGGAATGACCACACTGGAGTTCTCAGCGTTTGGGAGCAGAGAAACAATGTTTTCCCAAGCCTGAGAACTGAGGGAGAACCTCAAATACCACTGGTTTTCAGCCCCCTCATCGTGCAGTGGTCATGTCCGGAATAACGTGATGCTGACGTGTGTCTCGTCATCGTTCAGCAGATGCCACAAGAAGAATGAAACCCTTGGTCCAGCCAGATGCAGAGTGAGCAGGAAAAGAGCCCCGAGCGATGGGACTGTGATGGTGTTTCACATCCCTAACCAAATCCCTCTGGTCAGCGCTTCTGTACCTGCAAATTCCTGCATGGAGAATTCCTCACCATGACCCTGAGACCAAATTGGTCCGTCTGCTCCATCCCCATCCTCACTGGCTGCCTGGGAAAGGTCTATTTTATTGCAATGGGGCCCTCACCCAACCGACTTTCCTGAGGACTCTTTTGAGAGAGAGGAACCATCTTACCCTGCCCAGAGTCTGTCCTGCTGCTGTCATTGCTTGCAGCTCCCCAACAGAGAGAGAGATGCGAGAATCCGCTGCCACTTGGTTGAATCCATGGAGGGAAAGCTGGGCGATAAAGTCTGCCATGCACGTACTTCCAAAAACCCTGTGTGGTACTTTCTTCCTCAGCACTCCCTTCTCAAACATAATTTCGGCGATCACCAGCCAGTGTCCGTTGTCTCCCCACCAGAGTGACTGGAAGCGAGGGCTGGTGACCATCTCCCAGAGCTTCTTGAGGAAGGTGCAGGGAGAAGTGGTGCTGGCTCCTCGTAAACCGGCACAGGCTGGTTCCTCCGAGTCAGAGGAGGAGTCCGGTGAAGGTGACTTCATGTTACGTCTCATTGCTGAGCTCGGGTAAAGCTTGGAGCCTCGGCCCTTTCCCTGAGCAGCGAGACTGAGTCCTGCCTGTCAGCGGGACAAAGGACTGCAGTGTCTGAAGTCTCAGTGCCTGGGCAGCACCACGACAAGTGCCTCCTGGTCACTGCGATGCCTGGGTCCCCTCATTGTGACATCACAGTGTGGCACGCGCCACTTGGCAAATGGAAGCGGGAGGGAGAACACGTTCTACAAAGTCCTTTTTCTTTCCATGGAGAGCGCTGCTTTGAGCCAAGGATGAACCTAACTGCGTTTGCAGCTGGAATATCCTGCTAGGGCAGTATGGCATCCCATTTGTCATGGGAATTGATCCCAGTGAGGTACTGGGAGTGCTGCAGCACCAGGTATCAAAGAGCTAAAGTATTTCCATTGGATCCCCTTCTCCCCTGGCAGAAACACCCATGCCTTCTCCAATGGAGAAACTCCTGCTCTGGGACATCCACCGTCACTGACATGAAGTGGAAGGGGAACAAATGCTGGATTCTGCATGTGGGATTTGTTCACCCCAGGCACAAGGATAAAGCTGGGAGAGGAGTGGCTGGAAATCAGCCCCGTGGAGAAGGATGTGGGCGGCTGGTGGGCAGCAGCCTGGTGGGAGCCAGCTGAATGTCCTGGCAGGTGAGAGGGCGAACGTCCTCGTGGGGTGCATCCAACGTAGCACAAGCGGTCAAGGGTGGTGACTGCTGAGTTTGGCGTTGCTGCAGCCTCCCCTCGAGCACTGTATGCCGGTCAGACGGTGTCGTTTGAGAAGGCTGGTAAGGTGCTTGAAGGTGTCAGGATGGGGGCAAGTAAGGTGGTGAGAAGGCTGGAGGGCGTGTCCTGTGAGGAGCATCTGAGGAGCCTGCGGCACTGGATATCAAGTTGCCCCAGAGCTGAACTCCTTCCCTTGGGCATCTTCCCCGCCGTGCAGAAATGCCTGTGCCCTCTTCTATGGAATAACCTCTGCTGTGGCATTTCCCAAGTGCTGCTTCTGTTGCTACTGTCCAGGTTCCCAGGTGATGCTCTCAGCTTTCAGCAGCCTCTCCTTGCTGCTCCACAGGGTGAGTAATTTTTGAAATGCCACTTAAGTATATTGTGCAGTTGAAATAAACTTGTGCACCAACTCAGAACAAGCATTTTTGTTGTTCCATGCACGGCCCTAGTGAAGCACCACCCCATGCCTCAGGTATTCACAGAAGTGTTGAAGTTGATGAAGATCTTGAAGATCTTTGAGTCTAACCCTAAGCCTAACACTGCCAAGCCCAGCACTAGACCACGTCCCCAACAACACATCCACATGGCTTTCAAACACCTTCAGGGGTGGAGACTCCACTACTTCCCTGGGCAGCCTCTGCCAGAGCCTGAGAACTCTTTTGGTGAAGGAAACTCTTTGGATTTTGAGTCTAAACCTCCCCTGGTACAACCTGAGGCCCTTTTTTCCTGTCCTCTCACTGGTTACTTAAGAGTGGAGACCAGCGTCCAACTCAGCACAAACAGCTTTCCGGGAGCTGCAGAGAGCGATGAGGTCTCCTCTCAGCCTCCTCTTCTCCAGGCTACACAGCCCCAGGTCCCTCAGCTGCTCACAGAAACCCTGGGCTCCAGACTCTTCCCCAGCTCCACCCCATTCTCCGGACATGCTTCAGCCCCTCAGTGTCTATCTTGCACTGAGGGTTCCAAAGCTGAACCCGGAGTTGAGGTGTGGCCTCCCCAGCATCTAGTGCAGGGGGACCATCCCTTCCCTGCTCCTGCTGGCCACCCCTTGGCTGATCCAAGCCAGGATGCTCTTGGCCTTCGTGGCCACCTGGGCCACTGCTGGCTCCTGGTCACCTGCTGTCAAGCAGCACACTTAAGGCTTTTTCCACTTGGAAAAAATCCCAACAAGCAGTAGAGAACAGTCCCAATATCATCCCAAGTATTGACCAGAGCCAACCAGCTGCCTCCAAAACTGCCGCTTTCCCTAACCTAAATGCCCAGGGATTTTCCACCCTGTCAAGCTTGAAGAACAACTGCATGTGACCAACTCGTCATCGACTGCAAGCAGCTGCAGGACGGCCGTGTCTTTGGGCAGTTGGCTGCTGGCCGCTGAAGGGGAGATGGGGCCGGCTCCGCCCTGCCAGCCCCTGTGTGGCACAATGCCCCAAATTTCTACCCCCAGATTTGTGCCCCGAGACAGACCAAGGCACTTTGCCACACAGTTCTTGTGATGGGCAGGACGAGGTGTGTCCTTTGGGCAGCACGGCAGAGTGACCAGAGACTGACAGGAGCCACGCATTCCCTCCAAAGCCATCTGGGAACAACATACTTTGCTTTAACATCAAGGCTAGGTCTCAGTTACAATATTCAGTGAGGTGGGGATAGCTGCTGCTGACATCCCTGGTCTCCAAGGCCAGCAAATCCCTGGGGCGAGCGGCAAGGGGTGGCACAGTGGGGCCCTTCCCAGACTTTCTGGGTGCATTGCCAGCAGCAGAGAAACCCCAGGTTATTTATTGCCACCCAAATCTGTGGCTAATTCAGCCAAGAAGAAGCAGCTGATGAGCTCTTCTACCAACAACTGAGTGTAGTCTCAAGATCGCTACCTCTAGTCCTTGTGGGAGACTTCAATTTCCCAGATATAGGCTGGGAGTATAATACAGCAGAAAGGAAGCAGTCCCGGAGGTTCGTGGAGTGTGTGGAAGACAACTCCCTCACACAGCCGGTGAGCGAAACGACAAGGGACGGTGCCCTCCTGGACCTGCTGTTTGCGAACAGAGAAGGACTGGTGGGGGATGTGAAGGTTGGAGGACGCTTGGGGCAAAGCGATCATGAGATGATTGAGTTCTCGGTGCAGGGTGAGATGAAGAAGGAGGAGGTTAGCAGAACAGTCGCCCTCAACTTTCAGGGAGCAGACTTTGGACTGTTCAGAAGGCTGGTGGGAAAAGTCCCATGGGAGGTGCTCCTTGAGGGCAAAGGTGGCCATGAGGGCTGGGTGCTCTTCAAGAAGGAACTCCTAGCAGCTCAGGAGAAAGCCGTCCCCAAGTTCCGGAAAAGTAGCCGTCGGGGTAAGAAACCAGCATGGTTGAGTAGGGAGGTCCTGAGAGATATCAATAGGAAGAGGAGGGTCTACGACCTCCAGAGGAAGGGGCAGGCATCCTGGGTGGACTATAGGGAGGAAGCCTGAACGTGCAGGGAAAAAGTCAGGAGTGCTAAGGCCCAACTAGAAATGCGATTGGCCAAGACTGTGAAAGACAACAAAAAGTCTTTCTACAAATACATCAACAGCAAAAGGAGGGCTAGGGAGAATCTCCAGTCCCTAGTAGATGCAGAGGGAACAACAGTAACAGGGGATGAAGACAAGGCTGAAATACTCAATGCCTACTTTGCCTCAGTCTTTAACAGTAAGGAAAATTGTCCCCTCTGTGCACAACCCCAGGGGTTGGAAGAGAAGTATGAGGTTCCCAAGGTCCGCGAGGAGGTGGTTAGAGACTTGCTTGCCCAGCTAGACGCCCACAAGTCTATGGGGCCGGATGGAGTCCACCCAAGAGTTTTGAGGGAACTGGCGGATGTGCTGGCCAAACCCCTTTCCATCATCTTCCAACAGCCCTGGATGACTGGGGAGGTTCCGCTGGACTGGAGGCTGGCTGATGTCGTGCCCATCTATAAGAAGGGGCGCAGGGAGGATCCGGGGAACTACAGGCCTGTCAGCCTGACCTCGGTACCGGGGAAAGTCATGGAGCTGGTGATCCTGAGTGCTATCAAGAAGCACTTGCAAGAGAACCGGGTGATCAGGCCCTGTCAACACGGGTTCATGAAAGGCAGGTCTTGCCAGACTAATCTGATCACCTTCTATGACCAAGTGACTAAACTCTTGGATGAGGGAAAGGCTGTGGATGTGGTCTTCCTGGACTTCAGTAAAGCCTTTGATACAGTTTCTCATAGTATTCTGCTTTGGAAACTGTAACCTCTGGCCTGGACGGGTGCACACTCTCCTGGGTGAAAAACTGGTTGAATGACCGGGCCCAGAGGGTGGTGGTAAATGGAGTTAAATCCAGCTGGAGGCCAGTGACAAGTGGGGTTCCCCAGGGCTCAGTCCTGGGTCCAGTCCTGTCTAATGTCTTTATCAATGACCTGGATGAAAGCATCGAGTGCTCTCTTAGCAAGTTTGCAGATGACACAAGCTGGGTGGAAGTGTGGATCTGCTGGAGGGTCGGGAGGCTCTGCAAAGGGACCTGAACAGGCTGGACTGCTGGGCTGAGACCAACGGCAGGAGGTTTAACAAGGCCAAATGCCGAGTCCTGCACTTGGGGCACAACAACCCTGAGCAACTCCAGACTAGGAGAAGTCTGGCTGGAAACTGCCAGGAGGAGAAGGACCTAGGGGTGCTGGTTGGCCGCGACTGAACATGAGCCAGCAGGGGCCCAGGTGGCCAAGAAGGCCAATGGCATCTTGGCCTCTATCAGAAACGGCGTGACCAGCAGGTCCAGCAAGGTTATTCTCCCCCTGTACTCAGCACTGGTGAGACCACACCTCGAGTACTGTGTTCAGTTCTGGGCCCCTCACCAAGAGGGATGTTGTGGCTCTGGAGCGAGTCCAGAGAAGGGCAACAAAGCTGGTGAAGGAGCTGGAGAACAAATTTTATGAGGAGCAGTTGTGAGAGCTGGGGTTGTTCAGCCTGGAGAAGAGGAGGCTGAGGGGAGACCTTATTACTCTCTACAACTACCTGAAGGGAGGTTGTGGAGAGGAGGGTGCTGGCCTCTTCTCCCAAGTGACAGGGGACAGGACGAGAGGGAATGGCCTCAAGCTCCTCCAGGGGAGATTTAGGCTTGAGATTAGGAAAAAGTTCTTCAAGGAGAGGGTGGTTAGGCATTGGAACAGTCTGCCCAGGGAGGTGGTTGAGTCACCGTCCCTGGAGGTGTTTAAGTTTAGGGTAGACGAGGTGCTTAGGAGCATGATTTAGGGACTGGTGGGAATGGTTGGACTCGACGATCCAGTGGGTCTCTTCCAACATGGTCATTCTGTGATTCTGTGTGTGATTCCATCCCCTGCTGCATCTCTTCCTGCTCCATCTGGTGCATCTGCTCTTGCATATGCTGCTGCTTCATCTACTGCTGCATCTCCTGTTAAATCTCCTGCTGCTTCATCTCCTTCTGAAGATTCTGCTGAATCTACTGCTGAACATGCATCCCTGGCTGCATTTCCTGCTGCTGCATCTCCCGCTTCATATCCTACCGCGTCTCCTCCTGCATCATATCTTGCTGCATTTCCTTCTGCTGCATCTCCTGCTGCATCATCTGCTGCAGCACCTTCTGCTGCTACATCTCCTACTCAATCTGCATCTCCTGATGCATCTGCTGCTGCATCTATTGCTGCTACATCTGCTGCCTCTGCAGGTGCACCTGCATCACCTGCTGCTGCATCACTTGCTGCATTACCTCCTGCTGATTAATCAGCTGCTCCATTTCCTGATGCTTCAGGTACTGCTGCATCTCCTGCTACACTTGCTGATGCTGCATCTCCTTCTACCTGATGTCCTCCTGCATCTCCTGCTGCTGCATCTGCTGCTTCATCTCCTGCTGCATCCTCTGCAGATGCATCTGCAGAAGCATCTCCTTTTCCTGCTGCATCTGCTGCTCAGTCATCTACGGATGCACCTAGTGCTTCTGCATTTCAGCTGCATATCCTGTTGAAGGCATCTGCGGCTGCATCTCCTGCTGAATCTCCTATTGCACTTCCTGCTGTAACTGCTGATGCTTATGTTGTTATTTCATCACCTGCTTCATCTCCTGCTGAATTTTCTTCTGCAGAATCTCCTCCAGCATCTCCTGCTACAATTCCTGCTGATGTATCTCCTGCTGCATCTCCTACTGCATCCCCTGCTGCTGAATCTCCTTCAATATCTCCTGCTGTATCTCCTGCTGCATTTTCTACTGAATCTCCTGCTGCACAATCTGCTGATGCATTTCCTGCTGATGCATCTCCTTCTGAATCTCCTGCTGCTGCAACTCCTGCTGAATCTGCTGCTGCCTCTGGTGTGGCTGCATATTTATTTACTTCATATCCTGCTGCTGCATCACCGGCTGCTGCATCTCGTTCTGCTACATCTCCTTCTTCATCTCCTGCTACAGCATCTCCTGCTGTATCTGCTGAATTTGCCGTTGCATCTGCTGCTGCTTCATCTCCTGCTGCATCTGATAATAATTTCTCTTTTGCTGCTTTTACGGCGGCTGCATCTCCTGCTATATTTCCTTCTGCTGCATCTTCTTTACTTCATCTACTACTCTGCACTTCCTGCTGCTGCATCTCCTCCTTCTGCATCTCCGGCTGAATCGCCTGTAGCGTCTCCTGCTTCTTCATCCCCTGCTGCTACATCTCCTAGTGCATATGATGCTGCTGCATCTCCTGTTACTTCTGCTGCTGCTGCATTCCCTGCTGCATCTCCTGATGCTGCAGCTCCTTCTGCATCTCCTTCTGTGTCTCCTGCTACTACATTCCCTGCTGCTGCATTTCCTGCTTCATCTCCTGATGCTGCAACTCCTTGTGCATCTTCTGCTGATGCATCTCCTGCGGAATCTGCTGCTGCTGCATCTCCTGTTGCATCTGCTTCTGATGCATCTGCAGCTACATCTCTGCTGCTGCATCTCTTGCTGCATTTCCTGCTTCATCTGCTGATGCATCTGCTCCTGCTCTATGTCCTGCTACATCTCGTCATCCTATCTCCTGCTACATATCCTGCTGCTGCACCTCCTAATGCGTCTCATGATAATGCTTCATCTCCTGCTACTGCATCTCCTGCTGCACCTACTGCTGCTGCATTTCCTGCTGCATCTTCTGCTGCTGCATCTCCTGCTGATGGGTCTGATGCAGCATCTCTTGCTCTTGCATCTCCTGCTGCATCTCTTGCTGCTGCATTACCTGCTCTATCTCCTCCTACTGCATCTCCTCCTGCTGCATATCCTGCCTCTGTATATACTGCTGCCTTTCCTGCTGCTGCATCTCCTGCTGCTGAATCTCTTTCTGCATCTCCTTCTTCTGAATCTCCTGCTGCTCTATTACTTTCTGCATCGACTCCTGATGCGTGTCCTGCTGCTGCATCGGCTTTTGCTGCATCTGCTTCTGCATCTCTTGCTGATGCATCTCCTGCTAAATCTGCATCTCCTGCTGCATCTGCTTATGCATCTCCTGCTGCTTCATCTCCTGCTCCTGCATCTCCTTCTGCTGAATCTCCTCCTGAATCTCAGGCGGCATCTCATGCTGCTACATATCCTGCTACATCTCCTGACATATCTCCTTCTGAATCTGCATCTCCTGTTGCTTCTTTTGCAGTTGAATCTCCTGCTGCTGAATCTCCTGCTGCTGCTTCTGCTGCATCATCTCCTCTTTCTCCATAACCTGCTGTATCTCCAGTTGCTGCATCTTATCATGCTGCTGCATATGTTGAAGAATCTCTTCCTACTCCATCTTCTGCTGAATCTTCATTTCCTGCTGCATCTGCTTCTGCATCTCCTGCTGCTGCTGCATCTCCTGCTGCTTCTCCTGCTGCTGCATCAGTTGCTGTTGAATCTCCTGATGAATCTCCTACTGTATCTCCTTCTGAATATGCATCTCCTCAGATATCTCCACCTGCTGCCACTCCTACTGCCGCGTTTGCTTCTGCATTTCCTGCTGCACCCCAGCTGCTGAAACCCCGGATACCGTGTCTGCTACTGAATATCCTTTGTCTGCTGCTGAATCTCCTGCTGCTGAATCTTCTGCTGCATCTCCTACTGCTGCATTTCTTGCTGCATCTCATGCTGCTGCATCTCCTTCTGCTACATCTCCTTCTGCATCTCCTGCTACATCATCTTCTGCTGAATCGTCTCCTACTGCATCTCCTGTTCCATCTCCTCCTGCTGCATGTCATGCTGAGTCTTTTGCTGCATCTCCTGCTGCTGCAGATTTTGCTTTTGCATCTCCTTCTGCTGAATCTCCTCCTGAATCTCCGGCGGCATCTCATGCTGCTACATATCCTGCTACATCTCCTGACATATCTCCTTCTGAATATGCATCTCCTGCTGCTGAATCTCCTGCTGCTGCGTCTGCTGCATCATCTCCTCTTTCTCCATAACCTGATGTATCTCCTGTTGATGCATCATATCATGCTGCTGCATATGTTGAAGGATCTCTTCCTACTGCATCTTCTGCTGAATCTTCATTTACTGCTGCATCTGCTTCTGCATCTCCTGCTGCTTCTCCTGATGCTGTATCAGTTGCTCCTGAATCTCCTGATCAATCTCATGCAACATCTCATGCTTCTACATATCATGCTGAATCTCCTTATGCCGTCTCTGCTGCCGAATCTCCTTCTGCTGAATCTCCTGCTCCATCTACTGCTGGTACATCTCCTACTGCTGCATCACCTTCTGCATGTGCTGCTGCAGCATCTCCTAAAGCTGCATCTCTTGTTGCTGCATCTGCTGGTGCTGCACCTGCTGAAACATCTGCTTCTGCATCTCTTGCTGCTGCATCTACTGCTGCATCTCCTGCCTCTTCATCTCCTTCTGCTGAATCTCCTGCCTCTTCATCTCCTTCTGCTGAATCTCCTGCCTCTTCATCTCCTTCTGCTGAATCTCCTGCCTCTTCATCTCCTGATGCTGCAATTCCTGCTGAATCTGCTGCTGCCTCTGGTGCGGCTGCATCTTCTTTTACTGCATCTCCTGCTGCTGCATCTCTGGCTGATTTCCTGCTGCACTTCCTTCTGTTGAATCTCCTGCTGCATATTCTGGTGCATCACCTGCTGAATATGCATCTCCTGCTACATCTCCTGCTGATACACCTTATGCAGCTGCAGCTGCTGCTGCATATCCTGCTGCATCTGCTGTTGCCAAATCTCTTGCTTTTGCATATCCTACTGAATTTCCAGCAGCATCTCGTGCTGATGCAATTCTTGCTGTATCTCATCCTGCATAATTTGCTGCTGCATCTGCTGCTGCTTCTGGTGATGCTACATCTCCAGCTGCATCTGCTGCTTCATCTGCCCCTGTATCTCCTGCTGCATATGGTTCTGCATCTTCTGCTGCATATGGTGCTGCTTCTCCTTCTGCTGCATCAGTTCCTGCTGAATCTCCAGATGAATCTCCTGCAGCATCTCCTGCTTCTACATATCATGCTGAATCTCCTTTTGCATCTCTTTCTGAATTTGCATCTCCTGATGCATCTCCACCTGGTACCACTCCTACTGCTACGTTTGCTTCTGCATCTCCTGATGCATCTCCTGCTACTTTATCTCCTGATGCCGTTTCTGCTGCTGAATATCCTTTGACTGCTGATGACTATCCTTTGTCTTTTGCTGAATCTCCTGCTGTTGAATCTCATGCTGCTGAATCTCCTGCTGCATCTGCTGCTGCTGCATCTCCTACTGCTGCATCACCTTCTGCATGTGCTGTTGCAGCATCTCCTGCTGCTGCATCTCCTATTGCTGCATCTGCTGGTGTTGCACCTGCTGAAACATCTGCTTCTGCATCTCCTGCTGCTGCACCTCCTGCTGCATCTCTCTCTGAATCTTTTAGTGCTGCATTTCCTCCTGATGCATATTCTGCTTCAACTCCTGCTGCTGCATTACCTTCTGCATCTATTCCTGTTGTATTTCCGGCTGCTGCATCTCCTGCTGCTGCATCTCCTGCTGCATCTCTTGGTGCTGCATCTTCTGGTGTTGCATGTACTGCTGCATCTCCTGTGGCATCACCTGCTCCTCTATCTCCTGCTGCTACATCTCCTGATGCATCCTCTCCTCATGCATCTGCAGATGCATCTGCAGAAGTATCTCCATTTCCTGCTGCATCTGCTGCTCAATCTTCTACGGATGCACCTAGTGCTTCTGCATTTCATCCGGAAGGCATCTGCGGCTGCATCTTCTGCTGCTACATCACCTGCTGAATCTCCTGTTGCATCTCTGATGCATATGTTGCTACTTCATCTCCTGATGCATCTCCTACTGTATCTCCTGCTGAATCTTCTTCTGCAGAATCTCCTCCTGTAACTCCTGCTGCCGTATCTCCTGCTGCATCTCCTACTACATCTCCTGCTGCTGAATCTCCTTCTTTATCTCCTGCTTCATCTTCTGCTGAATCTTCCGCTGAATTCCTGCTGCAGACACTCCTACGGTGTTTCCTGCTGCAGAATCTCCTGCTACAGTTCCTGCTGATGCATCTCCTGCTGAATCCCCTGCCTCTTCATCTCCTGGAGCTGCTTCTCCTGCATCTGCTGCTACTGCATCCCCTTCTTCTGAATCTCCTGCTGCTCTATTACCTTCTGCATCGACTCCTGCTGCATCTTCTCCTGCTGCATCTCCTCCTTTAGCATCTGCTTCTGCATCTCCTGCTGATGCATCTCCTGCAATTGCATCTCCTTCTGCTGAATCTCCTCCTGAATCTCAGGCGGCAGCTCATGCTGCTACATACCCTGCTACATCTCCTGACGTATTTCTTTGTGAATATGCATCTCCTGCTGCTCCTTTTGCTGTTGAATCTCATGCTTCTTAATCTCCTACTGCTGAATCTCCTGCTGCTGCATCTGCTGCATCATCTCCTCTTTCTCCATAACCAGCTGTATCTCCAGTTGCTGCATCTTATCATGCTGCTGCATATGTTGAAGAATCTCTTCCTACTGCATCTTCTGCTGGATCTTCATTTCCTGCTGCATCTGCTTCTGCATCTCCTGCTGCTGCTGCATCTCCTGCTGCTTCTCCTGCTGCTGCATCAGTTGCTGCTGAATCTCCTGATCAATCTCCTGCGGCATTTCATGCTTCTACATATCATTTTGAATGTCCTGCTGCTAAATCTTCTGCTGCATCTGTTGATGCTGCATCTCCTACAGCTGCATCACCTTCTGTATGTGCTCCTGCAGCATCTCCTTCTGCTGCAACTCCTGCTGCTGCATCTGCTGCCTCATCTCCTGCTTCTGCATCTCTTTCTGCATCTCCGTCTGAATCTCTTGGTGCTGCATTTCCTGCTGATGCACATTCTGCTTCAATTCCTGCTGCATCTCCTGCTGCTGCATCTATTCCTGTTGTATTTCCTGCTGCTGCATCTCCTGCTGCTGCATATGCTGCTTCATCTCCTGCTTCTGCATCTGCTGATACTGCATGTGCTGCTGCATCTCCTGCTGCATCTCTTGGTGCTGCATCTTCTGGTGTTGCATCTCCTGCTGCATCTCCTGTGGCATCCTGTATCTCCTGCTGCTACATCTCCTGATGCCTCCTCTGCTCATGCATGTGTGGATGCATCTCCTGCTGTATCTGCTGAATTTGCTGCTGCATCTGCTGCTGCTTCATCTACTGCTGCATCTCCTGATAGGTCTCCTGCTGCTGCATCTGCTCTTGCATCCTCTTCCACTGCATCTGCTGCTGCATCTGATGCTACTTTCTCTCTTGGTGCATTTACTGCGACTGCATCTCCTGCTATATTTCCTTCTGCTGCATCTTCTTCTGCATCTCCTTCTGTGTCTCCTGCTACTACATCCCCTGCTGCTGCATTTCCTGCTGAATCTCCTGATGCTGCAGCTCCTTCTGCATCTTCTGCCAATGCATCTCCTGCAAAATCTGCTGCTGCTGCATCTCCTGTTGCATCTGCTTCTGATGCATCTGCGGTTACATCTCTCCTGCTGCATCTCTTGCTGTATTTCCTGCTTCATCTGCTGATGCATCTGCTCCTGCTCTATGTCCTGCTACATCTCGACATCTTTTACATCCTGCTGTATCTGCTGAAAATTCTCTTCCTATTGCTTCTCCTGCTGAATCTGCATTTCCTGCTGCATCTGCTTCTGCACCTCCTGCTGCTGCATCTCCTGCTGAATTAGCTGCTGCTTCATCTGCTTCTACATGTACGTTATAACTTTCTACGTTTGCTGCCTCATCTCCTGGTTCATCTGCTAATGAACCTCCTGCTGCTGCATCTCCTGATTCATCTTCAACTGATGCATCTGTGGCTTCATCACCTCATATGTCATCTCCTGCTGCATCTGCTGCAGTATTTCCTGCTGCAGTGTCTGCTGATCCTACATCTACTGCTGCATTTCCTGCTGCATCTGCTGCTGCTGTGCTCCTGCTTCATCTCCTGCCAAATCTCCTGCTACATATCCAGCTGCTGCATCTCTTAATGCATCTCATGATAATGCTTCATCTCCTGCTACTGCATCTCCTGCTGCACCTATTGCTGCTGCATTTGTGCTGAATCTTCTGCTGCTGCATCTCCTGCTGATAGGTCTGATGCAGCATATCTTGCTCTTGCATCTCCTCCTGCTGCATTACCTGCTTCTGTATATACTGCTGCCTTTCCTGCTACTGCGTTTCCTTCTAATGAATCTATTTCTGCATCTCCTTCTTCTGAAACTCCTGCTGCTCTATTACCTTCTGCATCGATTCCTGCTGCATGTCCTTCTTCTGCATCGCCTCCTGCTTCATCTGCTTCTGTATCTCCTTCTTCTGAATCTCCTGCTAAATCTCCTAAATCTGCATCTCTTGCTGCTTCATCTCCTGCTCTTACATCTCCTTCTGCTGAATCTCCTCCTGAATCTCCGGCGGCAGCTCATGCTGCTACATATCCTGCTACATTCCCTGACGTATCTCCTTCCAAATATATGCTTCTTCTGCTGCTGAATTTCCTCCTGCTGAATCTGAATTTGTGTAATTGTCCCAAATTCTCGGTAACTGTAACCAAATTTTGAGTAATTGTCTTCTAATTTGTCTCAAAGTTATGGGCAATGGTGATTCAAGTCATTAAAATCTTCCACAAGTTTCGTGTATTTGTCTCTACAGTTTTGATAGTTGTGTTCCTACGGAGGGAAATTGTCACCAAATGTT
Source organism: Clamator glandarius (assembly GCA_033459285.1). Classification (NCBI taxonomy): domain Eukaryota; kingdom Metazoa; phylum Chordata; class Aves; order Cuculiformes; family Cuculidae; genus Clamator; species Clamator glandarius. The sequence goes on along the minus strand of JAUNZM010002566.1, from coordinate 26,420 downwards.
GGGTAATTGACCCCAAATTCTAAGTAATTGTCTCCAATTTTTGCGTAATTGTCTCCAAACAGTGTGTCGTTTTCGACAAATGTTGGGGAAATTGTCCCTAAATAGGGGGACATTTTGCCCCAATTTTTAGTAATTGTCCCCAAATTTTCTGTCGTTTTCCCAAATTTCAGCAATTGTCCCCAAATTAGGGTCCCTTTCCTGAAATTTAGAGTAATTTTGCTCATAGGTTTGGTAACTGCCGCAAAATGTGGAGCATTCTCTCAAAATGTTGGGCAACCGTCTCCCACTGTTGGGTAATTGTCCCTAAAATTCTTCTAGTTTGCCACGCATTTTGCGTAATTGTCACCAGATTTTGAATAATCCTTATGAAATTTGGGGTAACTGCCTCCAAATTTGGGGTAATTTTGCCACAATTTGTGTAATTCTCTCCATATTTCAGGTAATTGTGGCCAAAAATTTGTGGTAATTGTCGGCAAAATGTTGGGTAATTTGCCACAAATTTTGAGAAATTGTCCCAAAGTCTTGGGAAATTGCCTGCAAATTTTGAGTAATTTTCCCAAATCCTCTTGTAATAGTCCCCGGGTTGTGGGTAAGTGCGCCCGAGTTTATGGGAGTTGTCTCAGAATTTTGAGTAACTGTCCCCAAATATCTTGTAATTTTCCTCAAATTTTGTGCAGATGTCCCAGACTTTCTCTAATTATCCCCAAATGTGGGGTAATTGTCCTCCAGTTTTAAGTAATTGCCACAACATTTCTTATGATTTTACCTCGATTTTTGCATAATTGTCCCCAGTCTTCTTTGGGTGTTACGATTAGGGTTAGGGTTAGTGATAGGGTTAAGGTCATGGTTAAGGTTATGGGTAGGGTTAGGGGTTAGGGGTAGATTTAGGGCAAGGGTTAGAGTTAAAGTTAAGGTTAGGGTTAAGTTTAGGGGTTAAGGTTAGTGTTACGGTTAGGCTTTCTTTTGTGGTTAGGGTTAGGGGTTATGATTAGGGTGAGTGTTAGGGTTATGTTTAGGTTTAATGTTAGCGTTAGTGTTAGGGGTTATGGTTAGTGGTATGGTTAGCGTTAGGGGTTAGGTATATGGTTACTGTTAGGGTAAGGGTTAGGGTTAGGGTTAGTGTTAGGGTTAATATTTGGGTTTAGGTTTTAGGGTTAGGGTTAGAGTTAGGGTTAGGGGTTAGTGTTAGGGTTAGTTTTAGGTTAGGTTTATGGCTAGATTTAGGATTCGGGTTAGGGTTAGTGTTAGGGTTTGTGTTGGGTTAGGATTAGGGTTAGTGTTAGGGTTAGGTATAGGTTTAGGATTAGGGGTTTAGGGTTAATGTCTTGTTTAGGGTTAGGGTCGGTCCAATATTAAAATAAGGGTTAGTTTTAGGGTTAGGTTTAGTGTCCCTTTAGGGTTAGGCTATTAGTGTTAGGGCCATTTGGGTTAGTGTTAGGGTAAGGATTAGATTTATGTTTCGGTTTAGTGTGGGCCCACGATTAGGATAAGTGTTAGAGTTATGGTGAATGTTATGTTTATGGGTTAGGGTTAGGGGTTAGGGTTAGGGGTTATGGTTTTGTGTTAGTGTTTGTATTAGTGTTAGTGTTGGGGTTAGTGTTTAGGGCAAGGCTTAGGATTTGGATTAAGTTTCAGACTAGACTTAGTTTTTGGGTTAGAGATTAAGGTTAGGTTTAGGTTTAGGATTGGACTTTAGTTGTAGAATAAGGGTTAGGATTAGGGTTATTTTTAGGGTTAGGGTTAAGAGTTATGTTTAGGGTTAGGATTTGGATTAGAGTTAGGGATAGGGTTAGGTTTAGGGGGTTAGGATTAGGGTTAAGGTTAGGGTTAAATTTAGATTGAAGTTTAGGGTTACGGTAAGGGTTAGGGTTAGGGTTAGGGTTACGGTAAGGGTTAGGGTTAGGGTTAGGTTTAGGGTTAGTGTTCGGGTTAGGCATAGGGTCATTTGTGTTAGGGTTAGGGTTAGGATTAGATTTATATTTAGGTTTAGGATGGGCCCACCATTAGGATAAGGGTTAGTGTTATGGTTAAGTGTTATGTTTATGGGTTAGGTTAGGTGTAAGTATTTAGGGTTTTGTGTTAGTGTTTGGATTACGATTAGTTTTAGTGTTAGGTGTAGTGTTTAGGACAAGTTTTAGGGTTCGGATAAAGTTTCAGGTTAGGCTTAGTTTTTGAGTTTAAGATTAATGTTAGGTTTAGGATTAGACTTTAGTTTTAGAATAAGGGTTAGGATTAGGGTTAGTGTTAGGGTTAAGAGTTATGTTCAGAGTGAGGGTTTGGATTATAGTTAGGGATAGGTTTAGGGTTAGGGTTAGGTTTGGGTTAGAGTTAGGGTTAGGATTAGGGTTAGGCATTAGTGTTAGGGTTAGGGTTGGGTTAGGTTTAGGGTTAGGGTTAGTGTTATTGTTAGTGTTAGGGTTAGGGTTGGGTTACGTTTAGGGTTAGGGTTAGAGTTAGAGTTATGGTCAGGGGTTAATGTTAATGTTAAGGTTATGGTTTAGGTTTAAGTTTAGTGTTAGGGTTATGGTTTAGGTTTAGTGTTAGGGTTAATGTTGGGTTAGGGTTAGGGTTAGGGTTAGATATATGTTTAGGTTTAGGGTGGGCCCACTATTAGGATAAGGTTTAGAGTTATGCTGAAGTGCAATGTTTATGGGTTAGGTTTTGGGGGTTAGGGTTAGGGGTTAGGTTTTTGTGTTAGTGTTTGGATAAAGGTTTGTGTTAGTGTTGGGGTTAGTGTTTAGGCAAGGTTTACAGTTAGGATTAAGTTTCAGGTTAACCTTAGTTTTTGGGTTAGAGATTAAGGTTATGTTTAGGTTTAGGATTAGATTTTAGTTGTAGAATAAGGGTTAGATTTAGGGTTAGTGTTAGGCTTAGGGTTATGTTTAGCGTTGGGTTAGCGTTACGTGCCATTAGCGTTAGGGTTAGGGTTACGCCATTAAGCTTAACGTCATTTGGGTTAGGATTAGATTTAAGTTTATGGTTAGGGTTATGGTTAGATATATGTTTAGGTTTAGGGTCCACCATTAGGATAATGGTTAGAGTTATGGTTAATTGTTATGTGTATGGGTTATGGTTAGGTGTTTGGGTTAAGGGTTAGGGCTTTGTGTTAGTGTTTGGATTAAGGTTAGTGTGGTGTAGTGTTTAACGTTTAGGGAAAGGTTTAGATTTAGGCTTAAGTTTCATGTTAGGCTTAGTTTTTGAGTTACAGATTAAGGTTAGGTTTAGGTTTAGGATTAGACTTTAGTTGTAGAATAAGTTTTAGCATTAGTGTCATTGTTAGGGTTAGGGTTAAGGGTTATGTTTAGAGTTAGGGTTTGGAATAGGGTTAGGGATAGGATTAAGGTTTGGGGGATATAGTTATTGTTAGAGTTAGGGTTATGGTTAAAGTTAGGGGTTAGGGTTAGGGTTAGGGTTAGGGTTAGGGCTAGTGTTAGGTTACGGGTTAGGGTAAGTGTGCCATTAGGGTTAGGGTTAGTGTTAGGCCATTAGGCTTAGGGTCATTTTGGTTAGGGTTAGATTTAGGGTAAGGGTTAGGGCTAGGTTTAGGGTTAGTGTTTGTTTTAGGGTTAGACTTGTGTTAAGAGTAGGGTTAGGGTTAGGGGTTAGATTTAGGTGTTAGGGTTAGGGGTAGGGTTAGTGGTAGGGCTAGGATTAGGTTTGGGGTTAGGTTAAAGGTTTAGGGTTATGATTAGAGTAAGTGTTAGGATTAGGGTTATGGTTGGGTTAGGATTAGGGTTAGGGGTTAGAGTTAGGTGTTAGGGTTAGGGATAGGGTTAAGTATACTGTTAGGGTTGGGTTAGTGTTATGGTTAGCTGTTAGGGTTAGTGTTAGGGTTACAGTTAGGTTTAAGGATAGGGTTAGGGTCGTTAGGGTTAGGGTTATGTTTAGAGTTAGTGTTCGGTTTAGACTTGGGGTTAGGGGTTAGGATTAGGATTAGGGTTAGGGTTCTGGTTAGGGTTCTGGTTAGGGTTTGGTTAGGGATAGGGTTATGGTTAGTGTTAGGGTTAGGAGTTATGGTTAGGGTTAGGGTTGGGGTTAAGGTCATGCTTAAGGTTATGGGTAGGGTTAGGGGTTAGGGGTAGATTTAGGGTAAGGGTTAGAGTTAGAGTTAAGGTTAGCGTTAAGTTTAGGGGTTAGGGTTAGTGTTACGGTTAGGCTTTGTTTTGTGGTTAGGGTTAGGGGTTATGATTAGGGTGAGTGTTAGGGTTAGGTTTAGGTTTAATGTTAGCGTTAGGGTTATGGGTTAGGGTTAGGGTTATGGTTAGGGTTAGGGGTTACGTATAGGGTTACTGTTAGGGTAAGGGTAAGGGCTAGGTTAGGGTTAGTGTTAGGGTTAATATTAGGGGTTAGGTTTAGGGTTAGGGTAGAGTTAGGGTTAGGGGTTAGTGTCAGGGTTACTTTTAGGTTAGGTTTATGGCTAGATTTAGGATTCGGGTTAAGGTTAGTGTTAGGGTTTGTGTTGGGTTAGGTTTAGGGTTAGTGTTAGGGTTAGGTATAGGTTTAGGATTAGGGGTTTAGGGTTAATGTCTTGTTTATGGTTAGGGTCGGTCCAATATTAAAATAAGGGTTAGTTTTAGGGTTAAGTTTAGTGTCCCTTTAGGGTTAGGCAATTAGTGTTAGGGCCATTTGGGTTAGTGTTAGGGTAAGGATTAGATTTATGTTTCGGTTTAGTGTGGGCCCACGATTAGGATAAGTGTTAGAGTTATGGTGAATGTTATGTTTATGGGTTAGGGTTAGGGGTTAGGGTTAGGGGTTATGGTTTTGTGTTAGTGTTTGTATTAGTGTTAGTGTTGGGGTTAGTGTTTAGGGCAAGGTTTAGGATTTGGATTAAATTTCAAATTAGACTTAGTTTTTGGGTTAGAGATTAAGGTTAGGTTTAGGTTTAGGATTGGACTTTAGTTGTAGAATAAGGGTTAGGATTAGGGTTAAGGTTAGGGTTAAGTTTAGATTTAAGGTTAGGGTTATGGTTAGAGTTAGGTGTTAGGGTTAGGGTTACGGTAAGGGTTAGGGTTAGGTTTAGGGTTAGTGTTCGGTTTAGGAATAGGTTCATTTGTGTTAGGGTTAGGGTTAGGGTTAGGGTTAGGATTAGATGTATATTTAGGTTTAGGATGGGCCCACCATTAGGATAAGGGTTAGAGTTATGATTAAGTGTTATGTTTATGGGTTAGGTTAGGGGTTAGGGTAAGTAGTTAGGGTTTTGTGTTAGTGTTTGGATTACGACTATTTTTAGTGTTAGGTGTAGTGTTTAGGGCAAGTTTTAGGGTTGGGATTAAGTTTCAGGTTAGGCTTAGTTTTTGAGTTTAAGATTAATGTTAGGTTTAGGATTAGACTTTAGTTTTAGAATAAGGGTTAGTGTTAGGGTTAGGGTTAAGAGTTATGTTCAGATTGAGGGTTTGGATTATAGTTAGTTATAGGTTTAGGGTTAGGGTTAGGTTTGAGTTAGAGTTAGGGTTATGATTTAGGTTTAGTGTTAGGGTTAGTGTTAGGGTTAAGATTGGGTTAGGGTTAGGGTTCTTGTTAGTGTTAGGGTTAGGGCTGGGTTACGTTTAGGGTTAGGGTTAGGGTTAGAGTTAGAGTTATGGTCAGGGGTTAGGGTTAGTGTTAATGTTAAGGTTATGGTTTAGGTTTAGTGTTAGGGTTAGTGTTGGGTTAGGGTTAGGGTTAGATTTATGTTTAGGTTTAGGGTGGGCCCACTATTAGGATAAGGTTACCGTTAAGATTAGGCTTAGTGTTAGTATTAGGTTTAGGGTTGGATTAGTGTTAGGGTTAGGGTTTTAGGGTTAGTGTTAGGGTTAGTGTTAGGCTTAGGGTTATGTTTAGGGTTGGATTAGCGTTACGTGCCATTAGCGTTAGGGTTAGGGTTACGCCATTAAGCTTAACGTCATTTGGGTTAGGATTAGATTTAAGTTTATGGTTAGGGTTATGGTTAGATATATGTTTAGGTTTAGGGTCCACCATTAGGATAATGGTTAGAGTTATGGTTAATTGTTATGTGTATGGGTTATGGTTAGGTGTTTGGGTTAAGGGTTAGGGTTTTGTGTTAGTGTTTGGATTAAGGTTAGTGTAGTGTAGTGTTTAACGTTTAGGGAAAGGTTTAGATTTAGGCTTAAGTTTCATGTTAGGCTTAGTTTTTGAGTTACAGATTAAGGTTAGGTTTAGGTTTAGGATTAGACTTTAGTTGTAGAATAAGTTTTAGCATTAGGGTCAGTGTTAGGGTTAGGGTTAAGGGTTATGTTTAGAGTTAGGGTTTGGAATAGGGTTAGGGTTAGGATTAAGGTTTGGGGGTTATAGTTATTGTTAGGGTTATGGTTAAAGTTAGGGGTTAGGGTTAGGGTTAGGTTTAGGGTTAGGTTTAGGGTTAGGGTTAGGGTTAGGGCTAGTGTTGGGTTTCGGGTTAGGGTAAGTGTGCCAGTAGGGTTAGGGTTAGTGTTAGGATATTAAGCTTAGGTTCATTTGGGTTAGGATTATGGTTAGGGTTAGGGTTAAGGTTAGGTTAAGGTTAGGGTTAGGGTTATTGTTAGGGTTATGTTTAGGGTTAGAGTTAGGGTTTGAGTTAGGGTCAGTGTTAGGAGTTATATTTAGTGGTAATGTTAGGGTTAAGTTTAGGGTTAGAGGTTAGGGTTAGTATTAATTTTATGTTTAGGGTTAGATTTTGTGTTAGGGTTAGGTTTAGGTGTTAGGGTTAGGGTTGAGTTAGGATTAGGTTTAGGCTAAGTGTTAGGGTTCGGGTTAGAGTTAGGTTTAGGGTTGTGTTAGGTTTACGTTTAGGATTAGTGTTAGAGTTAGATTTAGGGGGTTGGGATTATGGTTAGGCTTAGGTTTAGGGTTATGGTTAAGGTGGGATTAGGGTTAATGTGCCATTAGGGTGAGGGTTAGTGTTAAGATTAGGCCATTTGTCTTAGTGTCACCATTTAGATAAGGGTTAGAGTTACGGTTAAGTGTTATGTTTATGGGTTATGGTTAGGTGTTAGGGTTAAAGGTTAGGGTTTTGTGTTAGTGTTTGGATTAGGGTTTGTGTTAGAGTTGTGTTTAATGTTTATGGCAAGGTTTAGGATTAATTTCAGGTTAGGCTTAGTTTTTGTGTTAGAGATTAAGGTTAGGTTTAGGTTTAGGATTAGACTTTAGTTGTAGCATAAGGGTTAGGATTAGGGTTAGTGTTAGGGTTAAGAGTTATGTTTAGGGTTAGGGTTTGTGTTAGGGTTAGGGTTTGAATTTGGATTAGGGATAGGGTTAGTGTTAGGGGTTAGTGTTAGGGTTAGGTTTAGGGTTAGGGTTGGTCCATAATTAATACAAGGTTTTAGTTTAGGGTTAGGGTTAGTGTGCCTTTGGGGTTAGGATTAGATTTACTCCTTTAGGATTATGTTCATTTGGATTATGGTTAGGGTTAGGGTTAGGGTTTTGATTAGAGTTAGGTGTTAGTGTTAGGGTTATTGTGTGGGTTAGTGTTAGGGTTAGGGTTACGGTTAGGGTTAGGGTTAGAGTTAGCTGTTGGTGTTAGGGTTAGTGTTAGTGTTAAGGTTAGTGGTATGTTTAGGCTTAGTGTCAGGGTTAGGTTTATGGGTAAGTGTTAGGGTTTGGGTTAGGGCTAGTGTATGTTTCGGATCAGGGTAATTGTGATATTATATTTAGGGTTAGTGTTAGGTTTAGGCCATTAGGCTTAGGGTCATTTGGGTTAGGGTTATGGTTAGGGTTTGTGTTAGGGTTGGGGGTTAGGGTTAGGTTTAATGTTAGTGTTAGGGTTAGTTTTTAGGGTTAGGGTCAGTGTTAGTGTAAGGGTTAGATTTATGTTTTGGTTTAGGGTGGGCCCACCATTAGGATAAGGGTTAGAGTTATTTTTAAGTGTTATATTTATGGATTAGGGTTAGGGGTTAGGGTTAACAGTTATGGTTTTGTGTTAGTGTTTGGATTAGGATTAGTGTTAGTGTTGGGTTTAGTGTTTATGGCAAGTTTTAGTGTAAGGATTAATTTTCAGGGTAGGGTTAGTTTTTGAGTTAGAGATTAAGGTAAAATGTAGGATTAGACTTTAGTTGTAGAAAAAGTGTTAGGATTAGGGTTAGTGTTGGGGTTAGTGTTAGGGCTTTAGGATTAGGGTAAGGTTACGATTAGGGTTAGAGTTAGAGTCATTAGGTTAAGGTTTATGGTTATGGTTATGGTTAGGGTTAGGTTTAGGGTTCGGGTTATGGTTAGGTGTTAAGGATATGGTTAGGATTAGGGTTAGGCTTGGGCTACGTTTCGGGTTAGGGTTAGGTTTAGGGTTAGGGGTTATGGTTAGGTGTAGTGTTAGGGTAAGTGTTAATGTTAGGGGTTAGGGTCAGGTTAAGAGTTAGTGTTAGGTTTAGGGGTTAGGGTTAGGTTTAAGGATAGGGGTTGGGTCATTAGAGTTAGTGTTAGCGTTATGGTTAGGGTTAGGGTTAGGTTTAGGGTTTGATTAGGGTTAGGTGTTTTTTTAGGGATATGTTTAGGTTTAGGGAGGGCCCACCATTAGGATAAGGGTTAGAGTTATGTTTAAGTGTAAAGTTTATTGGTCAGTTTTAGGGATTAGGATTAGGGGTTAGGGTTTTTTGTTAGTGTTTGTATTAGGGTTTGTGTTAGGGTTAGGGTTAGTGATTAGGGCAAGTTTTACTGTTAGATTTAGGGTTAGTGTTCCTTTAGGGGTAGGGTTAGGTTTAGGTTTAGGCCATTATGCTTAAGGTCATTTAGATTAAGGTTAGGGTTAGGATTAGGGTTTGGGTGCAATTTAGGGTTTAGGTTTACGGTAAGTTATAGGGTTAGGGTTAGTGTTAGGTTTAGGGTTATATTTAGGGTTAGTGTTAGGGTTCGGGTTAGGGTTAGGGTTACGATTAGGGTTATATTTACGGGTTAGAGTTAAGTGTTATGGTTAGGGTTAGTGTTAGTGTTAGAGTTACGGGTTAGGGTCACTGGTAGTGGTTAGGGTTAGGGTTATGGTTAGGGTTTAAAGTTAGGTTTAGGGTTAGCTTTATTGTTAGGGTTAGGGTTAGATTTATGCTTAGGTTTAGGGCGGGCCCACCATTAGGACAAGGGTTAGAGTAATTTTTAAGTGTTATGTTTATGGGTTAGGGTTAGGATTAGGGTTAGGTTTAGGGTTAGGATTAGGTTTAGGGTTGGGTTAGGGTTAGGGATAGTGTTAGGGTTAGGGTTGGGTTATGGTTTAGATTTAGTGTTAGTTTTTGGTTTAGGTTTAGGTTTAGGTTTATGTTTAGGGTTAGTATTAGATTTATGTTTAGGTTTAGTGTGGGCCCACCATTAGTATAAGGGTTCGAGTTATGGTTAAGTGTTATGTTTATGTGTTCAGGATACTTGTTATGTTTAGGGGTTAGGGGTTTCTGTTAGTTTTTTTATTAGGGTCAGTGTTATTTTTTGGGTTATTGTTTAGGGCAAGGTTTAGTGTTTGGACTAAGTTTCAGGTTAAGCTTACATTTTGAGTTAGAAATTTGGGTTAGGCTTAGGTTTAGGATTATACTTTAGTTGTAGAAAAAGGGTTATTATTAGGGTTAGTGTTAGGGTTAGGGTTAAGAGTTATGTTTAGGGTTAGGGTTTGTATTAGGGTTAGGGATAGGGATAGACTTAGGATGTTAGGGTTAGGGTTAGTGTTTTTTTTATGGTTAGAATTAGGGGTTACGGTTATGGTTGTGATTAGGGTTAGGGTTAGGTTTAGGGTTCGGGTTAGAATTAGGATTAGGGTTAGGATTAGGGTTAGTGTTAAGGTTAGGTTTAGGGGTTAGGTTTAGGATTAGGGATAGGGCTAGTTTAGGGTTAGAGCTAGTGTTTAATTTCGGGTACGGGTTATGTTTAGGGTTAGCGTTAGGGTTAGGTTTAGGTTTAGGGTTAGGGTGAGTGTTATGGTTTAGGGTTAGGGTTAATGTTAGAGTTGAATTATGTTTAATATTGGTGTTAGGGTTAGGTGTTAGAGCTAAGTGTAATGGTTAGGTTTAGGATTAGGGTTAGGATTAGTGTTAATATTAGGGTTAGTGTTAGGGTTAGGTGTTAGGTTTTGATTAGTTATTTTTGATTGTTAATATTAGCATTAGGGTAAGGGTTATGGTTAGGTTTACCGTTTGGTGTTAGGGTTGGTGGTAAGTGTTAGGGTTAGGTTTAGGGTTAGGGGTTAAGTTTAGGGTTAGGGTTATAGTTTAAGGTTAGGGTTAGGGTTAGGTTTATGGTTAGGGTTAGATTTATGTTTTGGTTTAGTGTCTGGCCACCATTAGGATAAGGATTAGATTTATGGTTAAGTGTTATGTTTGTTTGTAGGGTTAGGGGTTAGGGTGAGTTATAGAGCTTGGCTTAGGGTTAGGGTTATAGTTAGTGTTAGTGTTACGGTTAGGGATTAGGGTTAGGGTTAAGGTTAGTGTTAGGGTTAGGGGTTAGGATTAGGGTTAGGGATAGTGTTATGTTTTAAGGTTAGGGTTAGAGTAAGGTTTATGGTTAGGGTAAGTGTTAGATTTATTTTTAGATTTAGAGTAGGCTCACCATTAGGATAAGGGTTAGAGTTATGGTTAAGTGTTATGTTTATTGGTTAGGGTTTGGGGTTAGGGTGAGTGTTAGGGTTAGGGTTTAGATTAGGATTAAATATAGGTTTAGGGTTAGGGGGTTAGTGTTAGTGGTAGGGGTTAGGGATTAAGTGTTAATGTTATAGCTAGGGTTAGGGTTAGTGTTAGGGATTAGTGTTAGGGTTATGGTTAGGGTTAGTGTTAGGGTTAGGGGAAGTGTTATGTTTAGGATTCGGTTTAGGGTCAAGGTTAGGGTTAGGGTTAAAATTAGGTTTAGAGGTTAGAGTTAGGGTTAGGGATAGAGTTAGGTTTAGGGTTAGGGCTAGTGTTAGGGTTTGGGTAAGAGTTAGATTTAACATTAGGTATAGTGTTAGGGTTAGGGTTAGGGTAGGGTTAAGTTTAGGGTTAGGGTTAGTGTTAGTGTTAGGTTTGGGTTAGGGTTAGAGTTAGTGTTAGGTCTTGCCAGAGTAATCTAATCACCTTGTCTGACCAAGTGACTAAACTCTTGGACGAGGGAAAATGGAAGGTGCTGCTGACATCCCTGGTCTCCACGGCCAGCAAATCCCTGGGGCGAGCGGCAAGGGGTGGCACAGTGGGGCCCTTCCCAGACTTTCTGGGTGCATTGCCAGCAGCAGAGAAACCCCAGGTTATTTATTGCCACCCAAATCTGTGCCTAATTCAGCCAAGAAGAAGCAGCTGATGAGCTCTTCTACAAATAACTGAGTGTAGTCTCAAGATCGCTACCTCTAGTCCTTGTGGGAGACTTCAATTTCTCAGATATAGGCTGGGAGTATAATACAGCAGAGAGGAAGCAGTCCCGGAGGTTCGTGGAGTGTGTGGAAGACAACTCCCTCACACAGCCGGTGAGCGATCCGACAAGGGACGGTGCCCTCCTGGACCTGCTGTTTGCGAACAGAGAAGGACTGGTGGGGGATGTGAAGACTGGAGGATGCTTGGGGCAAAGCGATCATGAGATGATAGAGTTCTCTGTGCAGGGTGAGATGAAGAAGGTGGAGGTTAGCAGAACAGTCGCCCTCAACTTTCAGAGAGCAGACTTTGGACTGTTCAGAAGGCTGGTGGGAAAAGTCCCATGGGAGGCGCTCCTTGAGGGCAAAGGTGTCCATGAGGGCTGGGCGCTCTTCAAGAAGGAACTCCTAGCAGTTCAGGAGAAAGCTGTCCCCAAGTTCCGGAAAAGTAGCTGGCGGGGTAAGAAACCAGCATGGTTGAGTAGGGAGGACCTGAGAGACATCAATAGGAAGAGGAGGGTCTACGACCTCTGGAGGAAGGGGCAGGCATCCTGGGTGGACTATAGGGAGGAGGCGAGAACGTGCAGAGAAGAAGTCAGGAGGGCTAAGGCCCAACTAGAAATGCGATTGGCCAAGACTGTGAAAGACAACAAAAAGTCTTTCTACAATGACGGGGCCCAGAGGGTGGTGGTAAATGGAGTTAAATCCAGCTGGAGGCCAGTGACAAGTGGGGTTCCCCAGGGCTCAGTCCTGGGTCCAGTCCTGTTTAATGTCTTTATCAACGACCTGGATGAAGGCATTGAGTCCTCCCTTAGCAAGTTTGCAGATGACACCAAGCTGGGAGGAAGTGTCGATCTGCTGGAGGGTCGAGAGGCTCTGCAAAGGGACCTGAACAGGCTGGACTGCTGGGCAGAGACCAACGGCATGAGGTTTAACAAGGCCAAATGCCGGGTCCTGCACTTGGGGCACAACAACCCTAAGCAGAGGTACAGACTAGGAGAGACCTGGCTGGAAAGCTGCCAGGAGGAGAAGGACCTGGAGGTGCTGGTTGACAACCAACTGAACATGAGCCAGCAGTGTGCCCAGGTGGCCAAAAAGGCCAATGGCATCTTGGCTTGTATCAGGAATGGCGCGACCAGCAGGTCCAGGGAGGTAATTCTCCACCTGTACTCAGCATTGGTGAGACCGCACCTCGAGTACTGTGTTCAGTTCTGGGCCCCTCACCACAAGAGGGATGTTGTGGCTCTGGAGCGAGTCCAGAGAAGGGCAACGAAGCTGGTGAAGGGGCTGGAGAACAAATTTTATGAGGAGCGGCTGAGAGAGCTGGGGTTGTTCAGCCTGGAGAAGAGGAGGCTGAGGGGAGACCTTATTACTCTCTACAACTACCTGAAGGGAGGTTGTGGAGAGGAGGGTGCTGGCCTCTTCTCCCAAGTGACAGGGGACAGGACGAGAGGGAATGGCCTCAAACTCCGCCATGGGAGATTTAGGCTTGAGATTAGGAAAAAGTTCTTCACGGAGAGGGTGGTTAGGCATTGGAACCGTCTGGCCAAGGGAGGTGATTGAGTCACCATCCCTGGAGGTGTTTAAGGTTAGGGTAGACAAGGTGCTTAGGAGCATGATTTAGGGACTGGTGGGAATGGTTGGACTCGACAGTCCAGTGGGTCTCTTCCAACATGGTCATTCTGTGATTCTGTGTGTGATTCCATCCCCTGCTGCATCTCTTTCTGCTCCATCTGGTGCATCTGCTCTTGCATATGCTGCTGCTTCATCTACTGCTGCATCTCCTGTTAAATCTCCTGCTGCTTCATCTCCTTCTGAAGATTCTGCTGAATCTACTGCTGAACATGCATCCCTTGCTGCATTTCCTGCTGCTGCATCTCCCGCTTCATATCCTACCGCGTCTCCTCCTGCAGCATATCTTGCTGCATTTCCTTCTGCTGCATCTCCTGCTGCACCATCTGCTGCAGCACCTTCTGCTGCTACATCTCCTACTGAATCTGCATCTCCTGATGCATCTGCTGCTGCATCTATTGCTGCTACATCTGCTGCCTCTGCAGGTGCATCTGCATCACCTGCTGCTGCATCACCTGCTGCTGCATCACTTGCTGCATTACCTCCTGGTGATTCATCACCTGCTCCATATCCTGATGCTTCATGTACTGCTGCATCTCCTGCTACACTTGCTGCTTCTGCATCTCCTTCTACTTGATGTCCTCCTGCATCTCCTGCTGCTGCATCTGCTGCTTCATCTCCTGCTGCATCCATCTGCGGATGCATCTGCAGAAGCATCTCCTTTTCCTGCTGCATCTGCTGCTCAATCATCTACGGATGCACCTAGTGCTTCTGCATTTCAGCTGCATATCCTGTTGAAGGCATCTGCGGCTGCATCTCCTGCTGAATCTCCTGTTGCACTTCCTGCTGTAACTGCTGATGCTTATGTTGCTATTTCATCTGCTGCTGTATCTCCTGCTGAATCTTCTTCTGCAGAATCTCCTCCAGCATCTCCTGCTACAATTCCTCCTGATGTATCTCCTGCTGCATCTCCTACTGCATCCCCTGCTGCTGAATTTTCTTCAATATCTCCTGCTGCATCTCTTGCTGCATTTTTTACTGAATCTCCTGCTGCAGAATCTCCTGCTCCATCTCCTGCTGCTGCACCTCCGGCTGCTGCGTCTTCTCCTGCTACAACTCCTGCTGAATCTGCTGCTGCCTTTGGTGCGGCTGCATCTTCTTTTACTGCATATCCTGCTGATGCATCTCCGGCTGCTGCATCTCGTTCTGCTACATCTCCTTCTGCATCTCCTGATACAGCATCTCCTGCTGTATCTGCTGAATTTGCTGTTGCATCTGCTGCTGCTTCATCTACTGCTGCATCTCCTGATAGGTCTCCTGCTGCTGCATCTGCTGTTGCATCCTCTTCCACTGCATCTGCTGCTGCATCTGATGATAATTTCTCTTTTGCTGCATTTACGGAGGCTGCATCTCCTGCTATATTTCCTTCTGCTGCATCTCCTTTACTTCATCTACTACTCTGCACTTCCTGCTGCTGCATCTCCTCCTTCTGCATCTCCGGCTGAATCGCCTGTAGCGTCTCCTGCATCTTCATCCCCTGCTGCTACATCTCCTAGTGCATATGATGCTGCTGCATCTCCTGTTACTTCTGCTGCTGCTGCATTCCCTGCTGCATCTCCTGATGCTGCAGCTCCTTCTGCATCTCCTTCTGTGTCTCCTGCTACTACATCCCCTTATGCTGCATTTCCTGCTTCATCTCGTGATGCTGCAACTCCTTGTGCATCTTCTGCTGCTGCATCTCCTGCGGAATCTGCTGCTGCTGCATCTCCTGTTGCATCTGCTTCTGATGCATCTGCGGCTACATTTCTGCTGCTGCATCTCTTGCTGCATATCCTGCTTCTGAATATACTGCTGCCTTTCCTGCTGCTGCATCTCCTGCTGCTGAATCTCTTTCTGCATCTATTTCTTCTGAATCTCCTGCTGCTCTATTAATTTCTGCATCGACTCCTGATGCGTGTCCTGCTGCTGCATCGGCTCCTGCTGCATCTGCTTCTGCATCTCTGGCTGATGCATCTCCTGCTAAATCTGCATCTCCTGCTAAATCTACATCTCCTGCTGCATCTGCTTCTGCATCTCCTGCTGCTTCATCTCCTGCTCTTGCATCTCCTTCTGCTGAACTTCCTCGTGAATCTCCGGCGTCATCTCATGCTGCTACATATCCTGCTACATCTCCTGACATATCTCCTTCTGAATATGAATCTCCTGCTGCTGAATCTCCTGCTGCTGCATCTGCTGCATCATCACCTCTTTCTCCATAACCTGCTGTATCTCCTGTTGATGCATCATATCATGCTGCTGCATATGTGGAAGGATCTCTTCCTACTGCATCTTCTGCTGAATCTTCATTTCCTACTGCATCTGCTTCTGCATCTCCTGCTGCTTCTCCTGATGCTGTATCAGTTGCTCCTGAATCTCCTGATCAATCTCATGCAGCATCTCATGCTTCTACATATCATGCTGAATCTCCTTATGCCGTCTCTGCTGCTGAATCTCCTTCTGCTGAATCTCCTGCTCCATCTACTGCTGGTACATGTCCTACTGCTGCATCACCTTCTGCATGTGCTGCTGCAGCATCTCCTAATGCTGCATCTCTTGTTACTGCATCTGCTGGTGCTGCACCTGCTGAAACATCTGCTTCTGCATCTCCTGCTGCTGCATCTCCTGCTGCATCTCCTGCCTCTTCATCTCCTTCTGCTGAATCTCCTGCCTCTTCATCTCCTGATGCTGCAATTCCTGCTGAATCTGCTGCTGCCTCTGGTGCGGCTGCATCTTCTTTTACTGCATCTCCTGTTGCTGCATCTCTGGCTGATTTCCTGCTGCATTTCCTTCTGTTGAATCTCCTGCTGCATTTCCTGGTGCATCACCTGCTGAATATGCATCTCCTGCTACATCTCCTGCTGATACACCTCATGCATATCCTGATGCATCTGCTGTAGCCAAATCTCTTGCTGTTGCATATTCTACTGAATTTCCAGCAGCATCTCGTGCTGATGCAATTCTTGCTGCATCTCATATTGCATAATTTGCTGCTGCATCTGCTGCTGCTTCTGGTGATGCTACATCTCCAGCTGCATCTGCTGCTTCATCTGCCCCTGTATCTCCTGCTGCATATGGTTCTGCATCTTCTGCTGCATATGGTGCTGCTTCTCCTGCTGCTGCATCAGTTCCTGCTGAATCTCCAGATGAATCTCCTGCGGCATCCCCTGCTTCTACATATCATGCTGAATCTCCTTTTGCATCTCCTTCTGAATTTGCCATCTCCTGATGCATCTCCTCCACCTGGTGCCACTCTTTACTGCTGCCGTTTGCTTCTGCATCTCCTGATGCATCTCCTGATACTTTATCTCCTGATGCCGTTTCTGCTGCTGAATATCCTTTGACTGCTGATGAATATCCTTTGTCTTTTGCTGAATCTCCTGCTGTTGAATCTCATGCTGCTGAATCTCCTGCTGCATCTGCTGCTGCTGCATCTCCTACTGCTGCATCACCTTCTGCATGTGCTGTTGCAGCATCTCCTGCTGCTGCATCTCCTATTGGTGCATCTGCTGGTGCTGCACCTGCTGCAACATCTGCTTCTGCATCTCCTGCTGCTGCACCTTCTGCTGCATCTCTCTCTGAATCTTTTGGTGCTGCATTTCCTCCTGATGCATATTCTGCTTCAACTCTTCCTGCTGCATTCCTTCTGCATCTATTCCTGTTGTATTTCCGGCTGCTGCATCTCCTGCTTCTGCATCTGCTGATACTGCATGTGCTGCTGCATCTCCTGCTGCATCTCTTGGTGCTGCAATCTTCTGGTGTTGCATCTCCTGCTGCATCTCCTGCGGCATCACCTGCTTCTGTATCTCCTGCTGCTACATCTCCTGATGCATCCTCTGCTCATGCATCTGCAGATGCATCTGCAGAAGTATCTCCATTTCCTGCTGCATCTGCTGCTCAATCTTCTACTGATGCATCTAGCGCTTCTGCATTTCCTCCGAATGCATCTGCGGCTGCATCTCCTGCTGCAACATCACCTGCTGAATCTCCTGTTGTCCTTCCTCCTGTAACCTCTGATGCATATGTTGCTACTTCATCTCCTGATGCATCTCCTGCTGTATCTCCTGCTGAATCTTCTTCTGCAGAATCTCCTCCTGCAACTCCTGCTGCCGTATCTCCTGCTGCATCTCCTACTACATCTCCTGCTGCTGAATCTCCTTCTTTATCTCCTGCTGCATCTTCTGCTGAATCTCCTGCTGCAGACTCTCCTACGGTCTTTCCTGCTGCAGAATCTCCTGCTACATTTCCTGCTGATGCATCTCCTGCTGAATCTCCTGCCTCTTCATCTCCTGGTGCTGCTTCTCCTGCATCTGCTGCTACTGCATCCCCTTCTTCTGAATCTCCTGCTGCTCTATTACCTTCTGCATCGACTCCTGCTGCATCTCCTCCTGCTGCATCTCCTCCTTTAGCATCTGCTTCTGCATCTCCTGCTGATGCATCTCCTGCTCTTTCATCTCCTTCTGCTGAATCTCCTCCTGAATCTCAGGAGGCAGCTTCATGCCTGCTACATATCCTGCTACATCTCCTGACATATCTCGTTCTGAATATGCATCTCCTGCTGCTTCTTTTGCAGTACAATCCTGCTTCTTAATCTCCTACTGCTGAATCTCCTGCTGCTGCGTCTGCTGCATCATCTCCTCTTTCTCCATAACCTGCTGTATCTCCAGTTGCTGCATCATATCATGCTGCTGCATATGTTGAAGAATTTCTTCCTACTGCATCTTCTGCTGAATCTTCATTTCCTGCTGCATCTGCTTCTGTATCTCCTGCTGCTGCTGCATCTCCTGCTGTTTCTCCTGCTGCTGCATCAGTTGCTGCTGAATCTCGTGATGAATCTCCTGCGGCATCTCATGCTTCTACATATCATTTTGAATGTCCTGCTGCTAAATCTTCTGCTGCATCTGTTGATGCTGCATCTCCTACAGCTGCATCACCTTCTGCATGTGCTCCTGCAGCATCTCCTTCTGCTGCAACTCGTGCTGCTGCATCTGCTGCCTCATCTCCTGCTTCTGCATCTCTTTCTGCATCTCCGTCTGAATCTCTTGGTGCTGCATTTTCTGCTGATGCATTTTCTGCTTCAATTCCTGCTGCATCTCCTGCTGCTGCATCTATTCCTGTTGTATTTCCTGCTGCTGCATCTCCTGCTGCTGAATCTGCTGCTTCATCTCCTGCTTCTTCATGTGCTGATACTGCATGTGCTGCTGCATCTCCTGCTGCATCTCTTGGTGCTGCATCTTCTGGTGTTGCATCTCCTGCGACATCACCTGCTCCTGTATCTCCTTCTGCTACATCTCCTGATGCATCCTCTGCTCATGCATCTGTGGATACATCTGCAGATACATCTCCTGATGCACCATTTCCCGTTGAATCTGCTGCTCCATCACCTGCTGCATCTCTTTCTGCTCCATTTGGTGCTTCTGCTGTTGCATATGCTGCTGCTTCATCTACTCCTGCATCTCATGCTAAATCTCCTGCTGCTGCATCTCCTTCTGAAGTTTCTGCGAATGCATCTGCAGAAGCATCTCCATTTCCTGCTGCATCTGCTGCTCAGTCTTTTACGGATACATCTAGAGCTTTTGCATTTCAGCTGCACATCCTGTTGAAGGCATCTGTGGCTGCATCTCTTGCTGCTACATCTCCTACTGAATCTCCGGCTGCACTTCCTGCTGTAACTGCTGATGCCTATGTTGCTATTTCATCTCCTGCTGCAACTCTTGCTGAATTTTCTTCTGCAGAATCTCCTCCAGCATCTCCTGCTACAATTCCTGCTGATGAATCTCCTGCTGCATCTCCTACTACATCCCCTGCTGCTGAATCTCCTTCTACATATCCTGCTGAATCTCCTTCTACATATCCTGCTGAATCTGCTCCTGCCTCTGGTGTGGCTGCATCTTCTTTCCCTGCAGCTCCTGCTGCTGCATCTCCGGCTGATTTCCTGCTGCATTTCCTTCTGTTGAATCTTCTGCTGCATATTCTGGTGTACCACCTGCTGAATATGCATCTCCTGCTACATCTTCTGCTGTTACACCTCATGCAGCTGCATCTGCTGAATTGCATATCCTACTGAATTTCCAGCAGTATCTCCTGCTGATGCAATTCTTGCTGCATCTCATCCTGCACCCTTTGCTGCTGCATATCCTACTGCTTCTGCTGCTTGTGCATCTCCTGCCTCATATCCTGCTGCTGTGTCTCCTGCTGATGTATGTTGTGCTGCATCTCCTGCTTCTGCATCTCATTCTTCTGCATCTCCCACTCCAGCATCTCCTGCTACATCAATTGCTGCTGCACGTATTATTCATCTCATTCTGTTGCATATACTGCAGCATCTGGTGCTGCTGTACCTCCTGCTGCTGCACATCCTGCTGCTGCATCTCCTGCTGCTGCATCTCCTGCTGCTGCATCTCCTGCTGCTGCATCTCCTGCTGTATCTGCTGATTCTGCATCTCCTGATGCATCCCCTGCTGCTTCATCTCATCCTGCTGCTATAGCTCCTGCTGTTTCATATCCTGCTACTGCATCTCCTAATGAATCTTCTGCTGCTTCATCTCTTGATCCATGTCCTGCTGCTGCATCTCCGGTTTCTGCATCTCCTTTTGCTTCGTCTGCTGCTGCATCTCATGCTGTATCTCATGTTGCACTTTCTATTGACCTCCTGCGTCATCTCCTTCTGCTGCATATCTTGCTGCTTAATCTCGTTCTGCATCTCCTGCTGCATCTCCTTCTGCATCACCTGCAGATGCATCTCCTGCTCCTGCATATTCATCTGCATTTCCTGCTGAAGCTCTTTATGTATCTAGTACTGTGGCATCTGCTGAATTTGCTGCTGCATCTGCTGCTGCTTCATCTACTGCTGCATCTCCTGATAGATCTCCTGCTGCTGCATCTCCTGCTGCTGCACCTGACTGTGCATATGATGCTGCATCTGATGCTACTTTCTCTCTTGATGCATTTACTGCGGCTGCATCTCCTGCTATATTTCCTTCTGCTGCATCTTCTTCACTTCATCTACTACTCTGCACCTCCTGCTGCTGCATCTCCTCCTTCTGCATCTCCGGCTGAATCACCTGTAGCAGCTCCTGCTTCTTCATCTCCTGCTGCTACATCTCCTAGTGCTGCTGCATCTCCTGTTACTTCTGCTGCTGCTGCATTCCCTGTTGCATCTCCTGATGCTGCAGCTTTTTCTGCATCTCCTTCTGTGTCTTTTGCTACTACATCCCCAGCTGCTGCATTTCCTGCTTCATCTCCTGATGCTGCAACTCCTTCTGCGTCTTCTGCCAATGCATCTCCTGCGGAATGTCCTGCTGCTGCATCTCCTTCTACTTGATGTCTTCCTGCATTTCCTGCTGCTGCATCTCCTGCTGCTTCTCCTGCTGCTGTATAGCCTGTTTCTGCATCTTCTGCTGCTTCATCTCCTGCTCTTGCATCTCCTTCTGCTGAGTCTCCTCCTGAATCTCGGGCGGCATCTCATTCTGCTACATATCCTGCTACATCTCCTGACATATCTCCTTCTTAATCTGCATCTCCTGATGAATCTCCTGCTGCTGCATGTTCTCCTGCTAAATCTTCTGCTGCTGTGTCTGCTGCATCATCTCCTCTTTCTCCATAATCTGCTGTATCTCCAGTTGCTGCATCATATCATGCTGCTGCATACGTTGAAGAATCTCTTCCTGCTGCATCTTCTGCTGAATCTTCATTTCCTGCTGCATCTGCTTCTGCATCTCCTGCTGCTGCTGCATCTCCTGCTGCTTCTCCTGCTGCTGCATCACTTGCTCCTGAATCTCCTTATCAATCTCCTGTGACATCTAATGCTTCTACATATCATGCTGAATCTCCTAATGCATCTCCACCTACTGCCACTCCTACTGCTGCATTTGCTTCTGCATCTCCAGCTGCACCTCCAGCTGCTGAATCTCCTGATGCCGTGTCTGTTACTGAATATCCTTTGTCTGCTGCTGAATCTCCTTCTGCTGAATCTTCTGCTGCATCTCCTACTGCTGCATCTCCTTCTCCATGGGCTGCTGCAGCATCTCCTACTTCTGCATCTCCTGCTTCTGCATCTCCTGCTGCATCTCCGTCTGAATCTCTTGCTGCTGCATTTTCTGCTGCTGAATTACCTTCTGCATCTATTCCTGTTTTATTTCCTGTTGCTTTATCTGCTGATACTGCATGTGCTGCTGCATCTCCTGCTGCATCTCTTGGTACTACATCTTCTGGTGTTGCATCTCCTGCTGCATCTCCTGCGGCATCCTGTATCTCCTGCTGCTACATCTCCTGATGCATCCTCTGCTCATGCATGTGTGGATGCATCTCCTGATGCACCATTTCCCGTTGCAACTGCTGCTCCATCCCCTGCTGCATCTCTTTCTGCTCCATCTGGTGCATCTGCTGTTGCATATGCTGCTGCTTTATCTCCTTCTGAAGATTTTGCTGAATCTACTGCTGAATATGCATCCCCTGCTGCATCTCCTGCTGCTGCATCTCGTGCTTCATATCCTACTGCACCTCCTCCTGCAGCATATCTTGCTGCATTTCCTTCTGCTGCATCTCCTGCTGCATCATCTGCTGCAGCATCTTCTGCTGCTACATCTCCTACTGAATCAGCATCTCCTGATGCATCTGCTGCTGCATCTATTGCTGCTTCATCTGCTGCCTCTGCATCTGCAGCTGCATCACTTTCTGATGCATCACCTGCTGCATTACCTCTTTCTGCATATTTTGCTGCATATCCTGCTGCTGCTTAATATGCTGCTCTATTTCCTGATGCTTCATGTACTGCTGCATCTCATTAATCTGCTGCTCCATTTCCTGATGCTTCATGGACTGCTGCATCTCCTGCTACACTTGATGCAGCAGCATCAAGTGTAGCAGGAGATGCAGCAGTCCATGAAGCATCAGGAAATGGAGCAGCAGATTAATGAGATGCAGCAGTACATGAAGCATCAGGAAATAGAGCAGCATATTAAGCAGCAGCAGGATATGCAGCAAAATATGCAGAAAGAGGTAATGCAGCAGGTGATGCATCAGAAAGTGATGCAGCTGCAGATGCAGAGGCAGCAGATGAAGCAGCAATAGATGCAGCAGCAGATGCATCAGGAGATGCTGATTCAGTAGGAGATGTAGCAGCAGAAGATGCTGCAGCAGATGATGCAGCAGGAGATGCAGCAGAAGGAAATGCAGCAAGATATGCTGCAGGAGGAGGTGCAGTAGGATATGAAGCACGAGATGCAGCAGCAGGAGATGCAGCAGGGGATGCATATTCAGCAGTAGATTCAGCAAAATCTTCAGAAGGAGATAAAGCAGCAGCATATGCAACAGCAGATGCACCAGATGGAGCAGAAAGAGATGCAGCAGGGGATGGAGCAGCAGTTGCAACGGGAAATGGTGCATCAGGAGATGCATCCACACATGCATGAGCAGAGGATGCATCAGGAGATGTAGCAGCAGGAGATACAGGATGCCGCAGGAGATGCAGCAGGAGATGCAACACCAGAAGATGTAGTACCAAGAGATGCAGCAGGAGATGCAGCAGCACATGCAGTATCAGCAGATAAAGCAACAGGAAATAAAACAGGAATAGATGCAGAAGGTAATTCAGCAGCAGAAAATGCAGCAGCAAGAGATTCAGACGGAGATGCAGCAGGAGATGCAGAAGCAGGAGATGCAGAAGTAGGAGATGCTGCAGCAGCCCATGGAGAAGGAGATGCAGCAGTAGGAGATGCAGCAGAAGATTCAGCAGAAGGAGATTCAGCAGCAGACAAAGGATATTCAGTAACAGACACGGCATCAGGAGATTCAGCAGCTGGAGGTGCAGCTGGAGATGCAGAATCAAACGCAGCAGTAGGAGTGGCAGCAGGTGGAGATGCATTAGGAGATTCAGCATGATATGTAGAAGCATTAGATGTCACAGGAGATTGATAAGGAGATTCAGGAGCAAGTGATGCAGCAGCAGGAGAAGCAGCAGGAGATGCAGCAGCAGCAGGAGATGCAGAAGCAGATGCAGCAGGAAATGAAGATTCAGCAGAAGATGCAGCAGGAAGAGATTCTTCAACGTATGCAGCAGCATGATATGATGCAGCAACTGGAGATACAGCAGATTATGGAGAAAGAGGAGATGATGCAGCAGACACAGCAGCAGAAGATTTAGCAGGAGAACATGCAGCAGCAGGAGATTCATCAGGAGATGCAGATTAAGAAGGAGATATGTCAGGAGATGTAGCAGGATATGTAGCAGAATGAGATGCCGCCCGAGATTCAGGAGGAGACTCAGCAGAAGGAGATGCAAGAGCAGGAGATGAAGCAGCAGAAGATGCAGAAACAGGCTATACAGCAGCAGGAGAAGCAGCAGGAGATGCAGCAGCAGGAAATGCAGGAAGACATCAAGTAGAAGGAGATGCAGCAGCAGGACATTCCGCAGGAGATGCATTGGCAGAAGACGCAGAAGGAGTTGCAGCATCAGGAGATGAAGCAGGAAATGCAGCAGCTGGGGATGTAGGTGCAAAAGACACAGAAGGAGATGCAGAAAAAGCTGCAGCATCAGGAGATGCAACAGGGAATGCAGCAGCAGCAGAAGTAACAGGAGATGCAGCAGCACTAGGAGATGTAGCAGCAGGAGATGAAGAAGCAGGAGCTGCTACAGGTGATTCAGCCGGAGATGCAGAAGGAGGAGATGCAGCAGCAGGAGGTGCAGAGTAGTAGATGAAGTGAAGAAGATGCAGCAGAAGGAAATATAGCAGGAGATGCAGCCGCAGTAAATGCATCAAGAGAGAAAGTAGCATCAGATGCAGCATCATATGCACAGTCAGGTGCAGCAGCAGGAGATGCAGCAGCAGGAGATCTATCAGGAGATGCAGCAGTAGATGAAGCAGCAGCAGATGCAGCAGCAAATTCAGCAGATGCCACAGTACTAGATACATAAAGAGCTTCAGCAGGAAATGCAGATGAATATGCAGGAGCAGGAGATGCATCTGCAGGTGATGCAGAAGGAGATGCAGCAGGAGATGCAGAACGAGATTAAGCAGCAAGATATGCAGCAGAAGGAGATGACGCAGGAGGTCAATAGAAAGTGCAACATGAGATACAGCATGAGATGCAGCAGCAGACGAAGCAAAAGGAGATGCAGAAACAGGAGATGCAGCAGCAGGACATGGATCAAGAGATGAAGCAGCAGAAGATTCATTAGGAGATGCAGTAGCAGGATATGAAACAGCAGGAGCTATAGCAGCAGGATGAGATGAAGCAGCAGGGGATGCATCAGGAGATGCAGAATCAGCAGATACAGCAGGAGATGCAGCAGCAGGAGATGCAGCAGCAGGAGATGCAGCAGCAGGAGATGCAGCAGCAGGATGTGCAGCAGCAGGAGGTACAGCAGCACCAGATGCTGCAGTATATGCAACAGAATGAGATGAATAATACGTGCAGCAGCAATTGATGTAGCAGGAGATGCTGGAGTGGGAGATGCAGAAGAATGAGATGCAGAAGCAGGAGATGCAGCACAACATACATCAGCAGGAGACACAGCAGCAGGATATGAGGCAGGAGATGCACAAGCAGCAGAAGCAGTAGGATATGCAGCAGCAAAGGGTGCAGGATGAGATGCAGCAAGAATTGCATCAGCAGGAGATACTGCTGGAAATTCAGTAGGATATGCAATTCAGCAGATGCAGCTGCATGAGGTGTAACAGCAGAAGATGTAGCAGGAGATGCATATTCAGCAGGTGGTACACCAGAATATGCAGCAGAAGATTCAACAGAAGGAAATGCAGCAGGAAATCAGCCGGAGATGCAGCAGCAGGAGCTGCAGGGAAAGAAGATGCAGCCACACCAGAGGCAGGAGCAGATTCAGCAGGATATGTAGAAGGAGATTCAGCAGGATATGTAGAAGGAGATTCAGCAGCAGGGGATGTAGTAGGAGATGCAGCAGGAGATTCATCAGCAGGAATTGTAGCAGGAGATGCTGGAGGAGATTCTGCAGAAGAAAATTCAGCAAGAGTTGCAGCAGGAGATGAAATAGCAACATAGGCATCAGCAGTTACAGCAGGAAGTGCAGCCGGAGATTCAGTAGGAGATGTAGCAGCAAGAGATGCAGCCACAGATGCCTTCAACAGGATGTGCAGCTGAAATGCAAAAGCTCTAGATGTATCCGTAAAAGACTGAGCAGCAGATGCAGCAGGAAATGGAGATGCTTCTGCAGATGCATTCGCAGAAACTTCAGAAGGAGATGCAGCAGCAGGAGATTTAGCATGAGATGCAGGAGTAGATGAAGCAGCAGCATATGCAACAGCAGAAGCACCAAATGGAGCAGAAAGAGATGCAGCAGGTGATGGAGCAGCAGATTCAACGGGAAATGGTGCATCAGGAGATGTATCTGCAGATGTATCCACAGATGCATGAGCAGAGGATGCATCAGGAGATGTAGCAGAAGGAGATACAGGAGCAGGTGATGTCGCAGGAGATGCAACACCAGAAGATGCAGCACCAAGAGATGCAGCAGGAGATGCAGCAGCACATGCAGTATCAGCACATGAAGAAGCAGGAGATGAAGCAGCAGATTCAGCAGCAGGAGATGCAGCAGCAGGAAATACAACAGGAATAGATGCAGCAGCAGGAGATGCAGCAGGAATTGAAGCAGAAAATGCATCAGCAGAAAATGCAGCACCAAGAGATTCAGACGGAGATGCAGAAAGAGATGCAGAAGCAGGAGATGAGGCAGCAGATGCAGCAGCACGAGTTGCAGCAGAAGGAGATGCTGCAGGAGCACATGCAGAAGGTGATGCAGCTGTAGGAGATGCAGCATCAACAGATGCAGCAGAAGATTTAGCAGCAGGACATTCAAAATGATATTTAGAAGCATGAGTTGCCGCAGGATATTCATCACGAGATTCAGCAGCAACTGATGCAGCAGCAGGAGAAACAGCAGGAGATGCAGCAGCATCAGGAGATGCAGAAGCAGATGCAGCAGGAAATGAAGATTCAGCAGAAGATGCAGTAGGAAGAGATTCTTCAACATATGCAGCAGCATGATAAGATGCAGCAACTGGAGATACAGCAGATTATGGAGAAAGAGTAGATGATGCAGCAGACGCAGCAGCAGGAGATTCAGCAGTAGGAGATCAAGAAGCAGGAGATTGTACTGCAAAAGAGAAGCAGGAGATGCATATTCAGAACGAGATATGTCAGGAGATGTAGCAGGATATGTAGCAGCATGAGCTGCCTCCTGAGATTCAGGAGAGATTCAGCAGAAGGAGATGAAAGAGCAGGAGATGCATCAGCAGGAGATGCAGAAGCAGATGCTAAAGGAGGAGATGCAGCAGAGGAGATGCAGCAGGAGTCGATGCAGAAGGTAATAGAGCAGCAGGAGATTCAGAAGAAGGGGATGCAGTAGCAGCAGATGCAGGAGAAGCAGCACCAGGAGATGAAGAGGCAGGAGATTCAGCAGGAGATGCATCAGCAGGAAATGTAGCAGGAGATTCTGCAGCAGGAAAGACCGTAGGAGAGTCTGCAGCAGGAGATTCAGCAGAAGTGCAGCAGGAGATAAAGAAGGAGATTCAGCAGCAGGAGA
>JAUNZM010002565.1:0-17366 GCA_033459285.1 Clamator glandarius | reverse complement strand
GAGTCCTCTCTGCACCCTCAAAGCCTTCAGGTGATGCTCATCCAGTAGGTAGAAGGTTGGGGGGGGGGCACATGGTGAGACCTCTCTGAACCCCAAAAACCAGCCCTGGACCCCTAGAACCAGCCCTGAACCCCAAAAACCAGCCTGTACCCCCAAAAATCAGCCCTGAAACCGCAAAAACCAGCCCTGAAACCGTGAGTCCTCTCTGCACCCCCAAAGCCTTCAGGTGATGCTCATCCAGTAGGTAGAAGGTTGGTGGCACATGGTGAGACCTCTCTGAACCCCAAAAACCAGCCCTGAACCCTCAAAACTAGCCCTGAATCCCAAAACTAGACCTGAACCCCAAAAACCAGCCTGGACCCCCAAAAATCAGCCCTGAAACCCCCAAAAACCAGCCCTGAAACCGTGAGTCCTCTCTGCACCCCCAAAGCCTTCAGGTGATGCTCATCCAGTAGGTAGAAGGTTGGTGGCACATGGTGAGACCTCTCTGAACCCCAAAAACCAGCCCTGAACCCTCAAAACTAGCCCTGAATCCCAAAACTAGACCTGAACCCCAAAAACCAGCCTGTACCCCCAAAAATCAGCCCTGAAACCCCCAAAAACCAGCCCTGAAACCGTGAGTCCTCTCTGCACCCTCAAAGCCTTCAGGTGATGCTCATCCAGTAGGTAGAAGGTTGGGGGGGGGGCACATGGTGAGACCTCTCTGAACCCCAAAAACCAGCCCTGGACCCCCAGAACCAGCCTGGACCCCAAAAATCCAGCCCTGAACCCCAAAAACCAGCCTGGACCCCCAAAAACCAGCCCTGAAACCGTGAGTCCTCTCTGCACCCTCAAAGCCTTCAGGTGATGCTCCTCCAGCACCCCAGAACCCCTTGAGGAACCTCCAAACCCACCTCCAGCACCCCAGAACCCCTTGAGGAACCTCCAAACCCACCTCCAGCACCCCAGAACCTCCTGAGGAACCTCCGAACCCACCTCCAGCACCCCAGAACCTCCCGAGGAACCTCCGAACCCAACTTTAGCACCCCAGAACCCCTTGAGGAACCTCCAAACCCACCTCCAGCACCCCAGAACCTCCTGAGCAACCTCCGAACCCAACTTTAGCCCCCCAGAACCCCTTGAGGAACCTCCGAACCCACCTCCAGCACCCCAGAACCTCCCGAGGAACCTCCAAACCCACCTCCAGCACCCCAGAACCTCCCGAGCAACCTCCGAACCCAACTTTAGCCCCCCAGAACCCCTTGAGGAACCTCCGAACCCACCTCCAGCACCCCAGAACCTCCCGAGGAACCTCCGAACCCAACTTTAGCACCCCAGAACCCCTTGAGGAACCTCCAAACCCACCTCCAGCACCCCAGAACCTCCTGAGGAACCTCCGAACCCAACTTTAGCACCCCAGAACCCCTTGAGGAACCTCCGAACCCAACTTTAGCCCCCCAGAACCCCTTGAGGAACCTCCAAACCCAACTTTAGCACCCCAGAACCTCCCGAGGAACCTCCGAACCCAACTTTAGCCCCCCAGAACCCCTTGAGGAACCTCCAAACCCACCTCCAGCACCCCAGAACCTCCCGAGCAACCTCCGAACCCAACTTTAGCACCCCAGAACCTCCCGAGGAACCTCCGAACCCAACTTTAGCCCCCCAGAACCCCTTGAGGAACCTCCAAACCCACCTCCAGCACCCCAGAACCTCCTGAGGAACCTCCGAACCCAACTTTAGCACCCCAGAACCCCTTGAGGAACCTCCAAACCCACCTCCAGCACCCCAGAACCTCCTGAGGAACCTCCGAACCCAACTTTAGTACCCCAGAACCCCTTGAGGAACCTCCGAACCCAACTTTAGCCCCCCAGAACCCCTTGAGGAACCTCCAAACCCAACTTTAGCACCCCAGAACCCCTTGAGGAACCTCCAAACCCAACTTTAGCCCCCCAGAACCCACCTCCCGAGCAACCTCCAAACCCACCTCCAGCACCCCAGAACCTCCTGAGGAACCTCCGAACCCACCTCCAGCACCCCAGAACCTCCTGAGCAACCTCCAAACCCAACTTTAGCCCCCCAGAACCTCCCGAGGAACCTCCGAACCCAACTTTAGCACCCCAGAACCTCCTGAGCAACCTCCAAACCCACCTCCAGCACCCCAGAACCTCTCGAGGAACCTCCAAACCCACCTCCAGCACCCCAGAACCTCCTGAGCAACCTCCGAACCCAACTTTAGCACCCCAGAACCTCCCGAGGAACCTCCGAACCCAACTTTAGCCCCCCAGAACCCCTTGAGGAACCTCCGAACCCAACTTTAGCACCCCAGAACCCCTTGAGGAACCTCCAAACCCAACTTTAGCCCCCCAGAACCCCTTGAGGAACCTCCAAACCCAACTTTAGCACCCCAGAACCCCTTAACCTCCGAACCCAACTTTAGCCCCCCAGAACCCCTTGAGGAACCTCCAAACCCACCTCCAGCACCCCAGAACCTCCCGAGGAACCTCCGAACCCAACTTTAGCACCCCAGAACCTCCCGAGGAACCTCCGAAACCAACTTTAGCCCCCCAGAACCTCCTGAGGAACCTCCGAACCCAACTTTAGCACCCCAGAACCCCTTGAGGAACCTCCAAACCCAACTTTAGCACCCCAGAACCCCTTGAGGAACCTCCAAACCCACCTCCAGCACCCCAGAACCTCCCGAGGAACCTCCGAACCCAACTTTAGCACCCCAGAACCCCTTGAGGAACCTCCAAACCCACCTCCAGCACCCCAGAACCTCCTGAGGAACCTCCAAACCCAACTTTAGCACCCCAGAACCCCTTGAGGAACCTCCAAACCCAACTTTAGCCCCCCAGAACCCCTTGAGGAACCTCCAAACCCACCTCCAGCACCCCAGAACCTCCTGAGCAACCTCCGAACCCAACTTTAGCCCCCCAGAACCTCCTGAGGAACCTCCGAACTCACCTCCAGCACCCCAGAACCTCCTGAGCAACCTCCGAACCCAACTTTAGCACCCCAGAACCTCCTGAGCAACCTCCAAACCCACCTCCAGCACCCCAGAACCTCCTGAGGAACCTCCGAACCCACCTCCAGCACCCCAGAACCTCCTGAGCAACCTCCAAACCCAACTTTAGCCCCCCAGAACCTCCCGAGGAACCTCCGAACCCAACTTTAGCACCCCAGAACCCCTTGAGGAACCTCCGAACCCAACTTTAGCCCCCCAGAACCCCTTGAGGAACCTCCAAACCCACCTCCAGCACCCCAGAACCTCCTGAGGAACCTCCGAACCCAACTTTAGCACCCCAGAACCCCTTGAGGAACCTCCAAACCCACCTCCAGCACCCCAGAACCTCCTGAGGAACCTCCGAACCCAACTTTAGTACCCCAGAACCCCTTGAGGAACCTCCGAACCCAACTTTAGCCCCCCAGAACCCCTTGAGGAACCTCCAAACCCAACTTTAGCACCCCAGAACCTCCCGAGGAACCTCCGAACCCAACTTTAGCACCCCAGAACCCCTTGAGGAACCTCCGAACCCACCTCCAGCACCCCAGAACCTCCTGAGGAACCTCCGAACCCAACTTTAGCACCCCAGAACCCCTTGAGGAACCTCCAAACCCACCTCCAGCACCCCAGAACCTCCTGAGGAACCTCCAAACCCAACTTTAGCACCCCAGAACCCCTTGAGGAACCTCCAAACCCAACTTTAGCCCCCCAGAACCCCTTGAGGAACCTCCAAACCCACCTCCAGCACCCCAGAACCTCCTGAGCAACCTCCGAACCCAACTTTAGCCCCCCAGAACCTCCTGAGGAACCTCCGAACCCAACTTTAGCACCCCAGAATCTCCTGAGGAACCTCCAAACCCAACTTTAGCACCCCAGAACTCCTTGAGGAACCTCCAAACCCAACTTTAGCACCCCAGAACCTCCCGAGGAACCTCCGAACCCACCTCCAGCACCCCAGAACCTCCCGAGGAACCTCCGAACCCACCTCCAGCACCCCAGAACCTCCTGAGGAACCTCCAAACCCAACTTTAGCACCCCAGAACCCCTTGAGGAACCTCCAAACCCAACTTTAGCCCCCCAGAACCCCTTGAGGAACCTCCAAACCCACCTCCAGCACCCCAGAACCTCCTGAGCAACCTCCGAACCCAACTTTAGCCCCCCAGAACCTCCTGAGGAACCTCCGAACCCAACTTTAGCACCCCAGAATCTCCTGAGGAACCTCCAAACCCAACTTTAGCACCCCAGAACTCCTTGAGGAACCTCCAAACCCAACTTTAGCACCCCAGAACCTCCCGAGGAACCTCCGAACCCACCTCCAGCACCCCAGAACCTCCCGAGGAACCTCCGAACCCAACTTTAGCCCCCCAGAACCCCTTGAGGAACCTCCAAACCCAACTTTAGCACCCCAGAACCCCTTGAGGAACCTCCAAACCCAACTTTAGCACCCCAGAACCCCTTGAGGAACCTCCAAACCCAACTTTAGCACCCCAGAACCCCTTGAGGAACCTCCAAACCCACCTCCAGCACCCCAGAACCTCCTGAGGAACCTCCGAACCCAACTTTAGCACCCCAGAACCTCCCGAGGAACCTCCGAACCCAACTTTAGCCCCCCAGAACGTCCCGAGGAACCTCCGAACCCCCCCCAAGACCCCCCAAGAGCCGCCAAGAGCCCCGCGTTGGGTACCCAGGACCCTCTCGCCGAGCCCCCCCAGCTCCAGGTAGGCGTTCTGGAAAGCCTCCTTCATCTCCTCGTCCAGGGGCTGCTCCTTGCCCT
Source organism: Clamator glandarius (assembly GCA_033459285.1). Classification (NCBI taxonomy): domain Eukaryota; kingdom Metazoa; phylum Chordata; class Aves; order Cuculiformes; family Cuculidae; genus Clamator; species Clamator glandarius. The sequence goes on along the minus strand of JAUNZM010002565.1, from coordinate 12,609 downwards.
GCAGGAGGATGGTCGAGCACCGGTCCAGGATGCGCTCGGGGGCCCCTTTCATCACCAGCAGGTACCGGTTGTCGTTGGGATCCTCGGTCTCGTGGATCGACAGCTGAGGGAGAATTTGGGGGGGACGAGGCACCCCCAAAATCAGACCCTGCTCCCCCTCAAAGTCCAGGTCCTGCAGCTCCAAAGCTCAGATCCTGAACCCGAAATCCCAGACCTTGAGCCCTAAATCCCAGACCTTGAACACTAAATCAGACCCTGAACCCCCAAATCAGACCCTGAACCCCCAAATAAGACCCTGAACCCCCAAATCAGACCCTGAACCCCCAAATCCCAGACCCTGCGCCCCCAAAGTCCAGATCCTGCAGCTCCAAAGCTCAGATCCTGAACCCGAAATCCCAGACCTTGAGCCCTAAATCCCAGACCTTGAACACTAAATCAGACCCCAAACCCCTAAATCCCAGACCCTGCGCCCCCAAATCAGACCCTGAACCCCTAAATCCCAGACCCTGCGCCCCCAAATCAGACCCTGCGCCCCCAAAGTCCAGGTCCTGCAGCTCCAAAGCTCAGATCCTGAACCCGAAATCCCAGACCTTGAGCCCTAAATCCCAGACCTTGAACACTAAATCAGACCCTGAACCCTCAAATCAGACCCTGAACCCCCAAATCAGACCCTGAACCCTCAAATCAGACCCTGCGCCCCCAAATCAGACCCTGAACCCTCAAATCCCAGACCCTGCGCCCCCAAATCAGACCCTGAACCCCCAAATCCCAGACCCTGCGCCCCCAAAGTCCAGGTCCTGCAGCTCCAAAGCTCAGATCCTGAACCCGAAATCCCAGACCTTGAACCCTAAATCCCAGACCTTGAACACTAAATCAGACCCTGAACCCTCAAATCAGACCCTGAACCCCCAAATCAGACCCTGAACCCTCAAATCCCAGACCCTGAACCCCCAAATCAGACCCTGAACCCCCAAATCCCAGACCCTGCGCCCCCAAATCAGACCCTGCGCCCCCAAAGTCCAGGTCTCCTGCAGCTCCAAAGCTCAGATCCTGAACCCGAAATCCCAGACCTTGAGCCCTAAATCCCAGACCTTGAACACTAAATCAGACCCTGAACCCTCAAATAAGACCCTGAACCCCCAAATCAGACCCTGAACCCTCAAATCCCAGACCCTGCGCCCCCAAATCAGACCCTGAACCCCCAAATCCCAGACCCTGCGCCCCCAAAGTCCAGATCCTGCAGCTCCAAAGCTCAGATCCTGAACCCGAAATCCCAGACCTTGAACCCTAAATCCCAGACCTTGAACACTAAATCAGACCCCAAACCCCTAAATCCCAGACCCTGCGCCCCCAAATCTGACCCTGAACCCCTAAATCCCAGACCCTGAACCCCCAAATCAGACCCTGCGCCCCCAAAGTCCAGGTCCTGCAGCTCCAAAGCTCAGATCCTGAACCCGAAATCCCAGACCTTGAGCCCTAAATCCCAGACCTTGAACACTAAATCAGACCCTGAACCCTCAAATAAGACCCTGAACCCTCAAATCAGACCCTGAACCCTCAAATCCCAGACCCTGCCCCCCCAAATCAGACCCTGAACCCTCAAATCCCAGACCCTGCGCCCCCAAATCAGACCCTGAACCCCCAAATTCCAGACCCTGCGCCCCCAAAGTCCAGGTCCTGCAGCTCCAAAGCTCAGATCCTGAACCCGAGATCCCAGACCTTGAGCCCTAAATCCCAGACCTTGAACACTAAATCAGACCCTGAACCCTCAAATCAGACCCTGAACCCTCAAATCAGACCCTGAACCCTCAAATCCCAGACCCTGAACCCTCAAATCAGACCCTGAACCCCCAAATCAGACCCTGAACCCCCAAATCCCAGACGCTGAACCCTCAAATCCCAGACCCTGCGCCCCCAAATCAGACCCTGCGCCCCAAAGTCCTGATCCTGCAGCTCCAAAGCTCAGATCCTGAACCCGAAATCCCAGACCTTGAACCCTAAATCAGACCCTGAACCCCCAAATCAGACCCTGAACCCTCAAATCCCAGACCCTGCGCCCCCAAAGTCCAGGTCCTGCAGCTCCAAAGCTCAGATCCTGAACTCGAAATCCCAGACCCTGAACCCTAAATCCCAGACCTTGAACACTAAATCAGACCCTGAACCCTCAAATCAGACCCTGAACCCCCAAATCAGACCCTGAACCCCTAAATCCCAGACCCTGCGCCCCCAAATCAGACCCTGAACCCTCAAATCCCAGACCCTGCGCCCCCCAATCAGACCCTGAACCCTCAAATCCCAGACCCTGAACCCTCAAATCAGACCCTGAACCCTCAAATCCCAGACCCTGCGCCCCCAAATCAGACCCTGAACCCTCAAATCCCAGACCCTGTGCCCCCAAATCAGACCCTGAACCCTCAAATCCCAGACCCTGAACCCTCAAATCAGACCCTGAACCCTCAAATCCCAGACCCTGTGCCCCCCAATCAGACCCTGAACCCTCAAATCCCAGACCCTGCGCCCCCAAATCAGACCCTGCGCCCCCTCAAAGTCCAGGTCCTGCAGCTCCAAAGCTCAGATCCTGAACCCGAAATCCCAGACCTTGAACCCTAAATCCCAGACCTTGAACACTAAATCAGACCCTGAACCCTCAAATCAGACCCTGAACCCCCAAATCAGACCCTGAACCCTCAAATCAGACCCTGAACCCCCAAATCAGACCCTGAACCCTCAAATCCCAGACCCTGCGCCCCCAAAGTCCAGGTCCTGCAGCTCCAAAGCTCAGATCCTGAACTCGAAATCCCAGACCCTGAACCCTAAATCCCAGACCTTGAACACTAAATCAGACCCTGAACCCTCAAATCAGACCCTGAACCCCTAAATCCCAGACCTTGCACCCCCAAATCAGACCCTGCGCCCCCAAAGTCCAGATCCTGCAACTCCAAAGCTCAGATCCTGAACTCGAAATCCCAGACCTTGAACCCTAAATCCCAGACCCTGAACCCCCAAATCAGACCCTGAACCTCCAAATCCCAGACCCTGAACCACCAAATCAGACCCTGAACCCCTAAATCCCAGACCCTGTGCCCCCAAGATCCAGACCCTGAACCCTAAAGCAGCTCCTGCAGCCCCAAATCAGACCCTGCAGCCCCAAATCAGACCCTGCACCCCAAAATCCAGACCCTGCACCCCCAAATCAGACCCTGCAGGATCTGGGGAGGACCCCATCGACCTGGAGGGTGACCCCATTGTTTTAGGGGGTGCCCCATGGGATCTGGAGGGGGCTCCCCAAGAGCTCTGAGGTCCAGGAGGGATGGAGAGGACCCTATAGGGTTGAGGGGGAGACGCTGATGGTTTTGGGGGTGCCCCATCGATTTGGGGGTGCCCTATCGATTTAGGGGTGCCCTATCGATTTGGGGGTGCCCTATCGATTTGGGGGTGCCCCCATCTCTTTGGGGGTGCCCCATGGGATCTGGGGTAGGGCTTGAGGGGGGCTCCCCAAGACCTCCGAAGTCCAGGAGGGACGGAGAGGACCCTATAGGGTTGAGGGGGAGACGCTGATGGGTTTGGGGGTGCCCCATCGATTTGGGGGTGCCCTATCGATTTGGGGGTGCCCTATCGATTTGGGGGTGCCCCCATCTCTTTGGGGGTGCCCCATGGGATCTGGGGTAGGGCTTGAGGGGGGCTCCCCAAGACCTCAAAGGTCCAGAAGGGACGGAGAGGACCCTATAGGGTTGAGGGGGAGACGCTGATGGGTTTGGGGGTGCCCCATCGATTTGGGGGTGCCCTATCGATTTGGGGGTGCCCTATCGATTTGGGGGTGCCCCCATCTCTTTGGGGGTGCCCCATGGGATCTGGGGTAGGGCTTGAGGGGGGCTCCCCAAGACCTCAAAGGTCCAGAAGGGACGGAGAGGACCCTATAGGGTTGAGGGGCAGACGCTGATGGTTTTGGGGGTGCCCCATCGATTTGGGGGTGCCCTATCGATTTAGGGGTGCCCTATCGATCTGGGGGTGCCCTATCGATTTGGGGGTGCCCCATGGGATCTGGGGTGGGGCTTGAGGGGGGCTCCCCAAGACCTCCGAAGTCCAGGAGGGACGGAGAGGACCCTATAGGGTTGAGGGGGAGACGCTGATGGTTTTGGGGGTGCCCCATCGATTTGGGGGTGCCCTATCGATTTGGGGGTGCCCCCATCTCTTTGGGGGTGCCCCATGGGATCTGGGGTAGGGCTTGAGGGGGGCTCCCCAAGACCTCAAAGGTCCAGAAGGGACGGAGAGGACCCTATAGGGTTGAGGGGCAGACGCTGATGGTTTTGGGGGTGCCCCATCGATTTGGGGGTGCCCTATCGATTTAGGGGTGCCCTATCGATCTGGGGGTGCCCTATCGATTTGGGGGTGCCCCATGGGATCTGGGGTGGGGCTTGAGGGGGGCTCCCCAAGACCTCCGAAGTCCAGGAGGGACGGAGAGGACCCTATAGGGTTGAGGGGGAGACGCTGATGGTTTTGGGGGTGCCCCATCGATTTGGGGGTGCCCTATCGATTTGGGGGTGCCCCCATCTCTTTGGGGGTGCCCCATGGGATCTGGGGTAGGGCTTGAGGGGGGCTCCCCAAGACCTCCGAAGTCCAGGAGGGACGGAGAGGACCCTATAGGGTTGAGGGGGAGACGCTGATGGTTTTGGGGGTGCCCCATCGATTTGGGGGTGCCCTATCGATTTAGGGGTGCCCTATCGATTTGGGGGTGCCCTATCGATTTGGGGGTGCCCCATGGGATCTGGGGTGGGGCTTGAGGGGGGCTCCCCAAGACCTCCGAAGTCCAGAAGGGACAGAGAGGACCCTATAGGGTTGAGGGGAGACGCTGATGGTTTTGGGGGTGCCCCATCGATTTGGGGGTGCCCTATCGATTTGGGGGCGCCCCCATCTCTTTGGGGGTGCCCCATGGTATCTGGGGTAGGGCTTGAGGGGGACTCCCCAAGACATCCGAAGTCCAGGAGGGACGGAGAGGACCCTATAGGGTTGAGGGGGGAGACGCTGATGGTTTTGGGGGTGCCCCATCGATTTGGGGGTGCCCTATGGATCTGGGGGTGCCCTATCGATTTGGGGGTGCCCCATGGGATCAGGGGTAGGGCTTGAGGGGGGCTCCCCAAGACCTCTGAAGTCCAGGAGGGACGGAGAGGACCCTATAGGGTTGAGGGGGAGACGCTGATGGTTTTGGGGGTGCCCCATCGATTTGGGGGTGCCCTATCGATTTAGGGGTGCCCTATCGATCTGGGGGTGCCCTATCGATTTGGGGGTGCCCCATGGGATCTGGGGTGGGGCTTGAGGGGGGCTCCCCAAGACCTCCGAAGTCCAGAAGGGACGGAGAGGACCATAGAGGGTTGAGGGGAGACGCTGATGGTTTTGGGGGTGCCCTATCGATCTGGGGGTGCCCTATCGATTTGGGGGCGCCCCCATCTCTTTGGGGGTGCCCCATGGGATCTGGGGTAGGGCTTGAGGGGGACTCCCCAAGACATCCGAAGTCCAGAAGGGACGGAGAGGACCCTATAGGGTTGAGGGAAGCTGATGGTTTTGGGGAGGCCCTGGGGGCTCCCCTATGGGGGGGTCTGCTGGGTTTTTTGGGGTCCCCCCCTCAGGTTTTTGGGGTCCCCCCCCCCGTACCTGGTATTTGTTGGTGGAGTTGAAGGGGATCTCGGCCACTTTCTTGTTGCGCTCGCGCATCACCTTGACGGAGCCCGAGGAGAGTTCGATGCATTTGAGCAAAGCCGACTCGGAGGCGTCGCCGGCCACGTCGCGCTAAGGGAGGGGGGGGGGGACCCCAAAACCTGAGCCGGGGCACCCCGAAACCTGAGCCCTAGCACCCCAAAACCTGAGCCGGGGCACCCCGAAACCTGAGCCCCAGCACCCCGAAACCGGAGCCATGGGACCCCAAAACCTGAGCCCCAGCACCCCGAAACCTGAGCCCCAGCACCCTGAAACCTGAGCCATGGGACCCCGAAACCTGAGCCGTGGGACCCCAAAACCTGAGCCCCGGCACCTCAAAACCTGAGCCATGGGACCCCGATACTTGAGCCCCAGCACCTCAAAACTTGAGCCATGGGACCCCAAAACCTGAGCCCCAGCACCTCGAAACCTGAGCCCCAGCACCCCGAAATCTGAGCCATGGGACCCCAAAACCTGAGCCCCAGCACCTCAAAACCTGAGCCATGGGACCCCAAAACCTGAGCCATGGGACCCCAAATCCTGAGCCCCAGCACCTCAAAACCTGAGCCCCAGCACCCCGAAACCTGAGCCGTGGGACCCCAAAACCTGAGCCCCGGCACCTTGAAACCTGAGCCATGGGACCCCAAAACCTGAGCCCCAGCACCCCAAAACCTGAGCCGGGGCACCCCGAAACCAGACACCCCCTCCACCTGCCAGCACCCCCAAAAAAGCTGAACCCCAGGGCCCCGAATCCCGACACGCCCCCCCAGCGCCCCCAAAGGTGAGCCAGGAGACCCTGAAAATAGACCCAAGGTATCCAAAAAAAGTGAGCCGGGGCACCCCGAAACCTGAGCCCCAGCACCCCGAAATCTGAGCCCCAGCACCCCGAAACCTGAGTCCCAGCACCCCGAAACCTGAGCCCCGGCACCCCAAAAGCTGAGCCCCAGCACCCCGAAACCTGAGCCATGGGACTCCGAAACCTGAGCCGTGGGACCCCAAAACCTGAGCCCCAGCACCCCAAAACCTGAGCCCCAGCATCTCGAAACCTGAGCCATGGGACCCCAACACCTGAGCCATGGGACCCCAAAACCTGAGCCATGGGACCCCAAATCCTGAGCCATGGGACCCCAAAACCTGAGCCATGGGACCCCAACACCTGAGCCATGGGACCCCAAATCCTGAGCCCCAGCACCTCAAAACCTGAGCCCCAGCACCTCAAAACCTGAGCCCCAGCACCCCAAAACCTGAGCCGTGGGACCCCAAAACCTGAGCCCCGGCACATCGAAACCTGAGCCATGGGACCCCAAAACCTGAGCCCCAGCACCCCAAAACCTGAGCCGGGGCACCCCGAAACCAGACACCCCCTCCACCTGCCAGCACCCCCAAAAAAGCTGAACCCCAGCACCCCGAATCCCGACACGCCCCCCCAGCACCCCCAAAGGTGACCCAGGAGACCCTGAAAATAGACCCAAGGTATCCAAAAAAAGTGAGCCGGGGCACCCCGAAACCTGAGCCCCAGCACCCCGAAACCTGAGCCCCAGCACCCCGAAACCTGAGCCCCAGCACCCCGAAACCTGAGCCGTGGGACCCCGAAACCTGAGCCCCAGCACCCCGAAACCTGAGCCGGGGCACCCCGAAACCGGAGCCATGGGACCCCGAAACCTGAGCCCCAGCACCCCGAAACCTGAGCCCCAGCACCCTGAAACCTGAGCCATGGGACCCCGAAACCTGAGCCGTGGGACCCCAAAACCTGAGCCCCGGCACCTCAAAACCTGAGCCATGGGACCCCGATACTTGAGCCCCAGCACCTCAAAACTTGAGCCATGGGACCCCAAAACCTGAGCCCCAGCACCTCGAAACCTGAGCCCCAGCACCCCGAAATCTGAGCCATGGGACCCCAAAACCTGAGCCCCAGCACCTCAAAACCTGAGCCATGGGACCCCAAAACCTGAGCCATGGGACCCCAAATCCTGAGCCCCAGCACCTCAAAACCTGAGCCCCAGCACCCCGAAACCTGAGCCGTGGGACCCCAAAACCTGAGCCCCGGCACCTTGAAACCTGAGCCATGGGACCCCAAAACCTGAGCCCCAGCACCCCAAAACCTGAGCCGGGGCACCCCGAAACCAGACACCCCCTCCACCTGCCAGCACCCCCAAAAAAGCTGAACCCCAGCACCCCGAATCCCGACACGCCCCCCCAGCGCCCCCAAAGGTGAGCCAGGAGACCCTGAAAATAGACCCAAGGTATCCAAAAAAAGTGAGCCGGGGCACCCCGAAACCTGAGCCCCAGCACCCCGAAACCTGAGCCGTGGGACCCCAAAACCTGAGCCCCAGCACCCCGAAACCTGAGCCCCAGCACCCCGAAACCTGAGCCCCGGCACCCCGAAACCTGAGCCCCAGCACCCTGAAACCTGAGCCATGGGACCCCGAAACCTGAGCCGTGGGACCCCAAAACCTGAGCCCCAGCACCCCAAAACCTGAGCCCCAGCATCTCGAAACCTGAGCCATGGGACCCCAACACCTGAGCCATGGGACCCCAAAACCTGAGCCATGGGACCCCAAATCCTGAGCCCCAGCACCTCAAAACCTGAGCCCCAGCACCTCAAAACCTGAGCCCCAGCACCCCGAAACCTGAGCCGTGGGACCCCAAAACCTGAGCCCCGGCACATCGAAACCTGAGCCATGGGACCCCAAAACCTGAGCCCCAGCACCCCAAAACCTGAGCCGGGGCACCCCGAAACCGGAGCCCCAGCACCCCAAAACCTGAGCCGGGGCACCCCGAAACCAGACACCCCCTCCACCTCCCAGCACCCCCAAAAAAGCTGAACCCCAGCACCCCGAATCCCGACACGCCCCCCCAGCGCCCCCAAAGGTGACCCAGGAGACCCTGAAAATAGACCCAAGGTATCCAAAAAAAGTGAGCCGGGGCACCCCGAAACCTGAGCCCCAGCACCCCGAAACCTGAGCCCCAGCACCCCGAAACCTGAGCCGTGGGACCCCAAAACCTGAGCCCCGGCACCTCAAAACCTGAGCCATGGGACCCCAAAACCTGAGCCCCAGCACCTCAAAACCTGAGCCATGGGACCCCAAAACATGAGCCCCAGCACCTCAAAACCTGAGCCGTGGGACCCCAAAACCTGAGCCCCAGCACCCCGAAACCTGAGCCCCAGCACCCCGAAACCTGAGCCCCGGTACCCCGAAACCTGAGCCCCAGCACTCGAAACCTGAGCCCCAGCACCCCGAAACCTGAGCCATGGGACCCCAAAACCTGAGCCGTGGGACCCCAAAACTGAGCCCCGGCACCTCAAACCTGAGCCATGGGACCCCAAAACCTGAGCCCCAGCACCTCAAAACAACCTGAGCCGTGGGACCCCAAAACCTGAGCCCCAGCACCCCGAAACCTGAGCCATGGGACCCCGAAACTTGAGCCCCAGCACCTCAAAACTTGAGCCATGGGACCCCAAATCCTGAGCCCCAGCACCTCGAAACCTGAGCCCCAGCACCCCGAAACCTGAGCCGTGGGACCCCAAAACCTGAGCCCCGGCACCTCGAAACCTGAGCCATTGGACCCCAAAAACTGAGCCCCAGCACCTCAAAACCTGAGCTGGGGCACCCCAAAACCGGAGCCCCAGCACCCCAAAACCTGAGCCGGGGCACCCCGAAACCGGAGCCCCAGCACCCCAAAACCTGAGCCGGGGCACCCCGAAACCAGACACCCCCTCCACCTCCCAGCACCCCCAAAAGCTGAACCCCAGTGCCCCAAATCCCGACACGCCCCCCCAGCGCCCCCAAAGGTGACCCAGGAGACCCTGAAAATAGACCCAAGGTATCCAAAAAAAGTGAGCCGGGGCACCCCGAAACCTGAGCCCCAGCACCCCGAAACCTGAGCCCCAGCACCCCGAAACCTGAGCCATGGGACCCCAAAACCTGAGCCCCAGCACCCCGAAACCTGAGCCATGGGACCCCGAAACCTGAGCCCCAGCACCCCGAAACCTGAGCCATGGGACCCCAAATCCTGAGCCCCAGCACCCCAAACCTGAGCCGGGGCACCCCGAAACCTGAGCCCCAGCACCCCAAAACCTGAGCCCCAGCACCTCGAAACCTGAGCCATGGGACCCCAAAACCTGAGCCCCGGCACCTCAAAACCTGAGCCATGGGACCCCAAAACCTGAGCCCCAGCACCTCAAAACCTGAGCCGTGGGACCCCAAAACCTGAGCCCCGGCACCTCAAAACTTGAGCCATGGGACCCCAAATCCTGAGCCCCAGCACCTCAAAACCTGAGCCGTGGGACCCCAAAACCTGAGCCCCAGCACCTCAAAACCTGAGCCATGGGACCCCAAAACCTGAGCCCCAGCACCTCAAAACTTGAGCCCCAGCACCCCGAAACCTGAGCCATGGGACCCCAAATCCTGAGCCCCAGCACCTCGAAACCTGAGCCCCAGCACCCCGAAACCTGAGCCGTGGGACCCCAAAACCTGAGCCCCGGCACCTCAAAACCTGAGCCATGGGACCCCAAAACCTGAGCCCCGGCACCTCGAAACCTGAGCCATGGGACCCCAAAACCTGAGCCCCAGCACCCCGAAACCTGAGCCCCAGCACCCCGAAACCTGAGCCATGGGACCCCGAAACCTGAGCCGTGGGACCCCGAAACCTGAGCCCCAGCACCCCGAAACCTGAGCCAGGGCACCCCAAAACCTGAGCCATGGGACCCCGAAACCTGAGCCCCAGCACCCCGAAACCTGAGCCATGGGACCCCGAAACCTGAGCCCCAGCACCCCGAAACCTGAGCCGTGGGACCCCAAAACCTGAGCCCCGGCACCTCAAAACCTGAGCCCCAGCACCCCAAAACCTGAGCCCCAGCACCTCGAAACCTGCGCCGGGGCACCCCGAAACCTGAGCCCCAGCACCTCAAAACCAGACCCATGAGACCCCAAAACATGAGCCCCAGCACCCTGAAACCTGAGCCATGGGACCTCAAAACCTGAGCCATGGGACCCCGAAACCTGAGCCCCAGCACCCCAAACCCCTCCTGTACCCCCAAAACCTCCTGCGACCCCCCAAACCCCATCCTGTACCCCCTAAACCCCTTCCCAAGCCCCACAGCCCCCCCAAATCCCCCTATAGCCCCCCCAAACCCCACCCTACACCCCCCTAAACCCCTTCCCAAGCCCCATAGCCCCCCCAAATCCCCCTATAGCCCCCCCAAACCCCACCCTACACCCCCCTAAACCCCTTCCCAAGCCCCATAGCCCCCCCAAATCCCCCTATAGCCCCCAAACCCCACCCTACACCCCCCTAAACCCCTTCCCAAGCCCCATAGCCCCCCCAAATCCCCCTATAGCCCCCCAAACCCCACCCTACACCCCTCTAAACCCCTTCCCAAGCCCCACAGCCCCCCCAAATCCCCCTATAGCCCCCCCAAACCCCACCCTACACCCCCCTAAACCCCTTCCCAAGCCCCACAGCCCCCCCAAATCCCCCTATAGCCCCCCCAAACCCCACCCTACACCCCCCTAAACCCCTTCCCAAGCCCCATAGCCCCCCCAAATCCCCCTATAGCCCCCCCAAACCCCATCCTGTACCCCCTAAACCCCTTCCCAAGCCCCACAGCCCCCCCAAATCCCCCTATAGCCCCCCCAAACCCCACCCTACACCCCCCTAAACCCCTTCCCAAGCCCCACAGCCCCCCCAAATCCCCCTATAGCCCCCCCAAACCCCACCCTACACCCCCCTAAACCCCTTCCCAAGCCCCATAGCCCCCCCAAATCCCCCTATAGCCCCCCCAAACCCCACCCTACACCCCCCTAAACCCCTTCCCAAGCCCCATAGCCCCCCCAAATCCCCCTATAGCCCCCAAACCCCACCCTACACCCCCCTAAACCCCTTCCCAAGCCCCATAGCCCCCCCAAATCCCCCTATAGCCCCCCAAACCCCACCCTACACCCCTCTAAACCCCTTCCCACACCCCATAGCCCCCCCAAATCCCCCTATAGCCCCCCAAACCCCACCCTACACCCCTCTAAACCCCTTCCCACACCCCATAGCCCCCCCAAATCCCCCTATAGCACCCCAAACCCCACCCTACACCCCTCTAAACCCCTTCCCACACCCCATAGCCCCCCAAAATCCCCCTATAGCCCCCCAAACCCCACCCTACACCCCTCTAAACCCCTTCCCACACCCCACAGCCCCCCCAAATCCCCCTATAGCACCCCAAACCCCACCCTACACCCCTCTAAACCCCTTCTCAAGCCCCACAGCCCCCCCAAATCCCCCTATAGCCCCCCAAACCCCACCCTACACCCCTCTAAACCCCTTCCCACACCCCATAGCCCCCCCAAATCCCCCTATAGCCCCCCAAACCCCACCCTACACCCCTCTAAACCCCTTCCCACACCCCATAGCCCCCCCAAATCCCCCTATAGCCCCCCAAACCCCACCCTACACCCCTCTAAACCCCTTCCCACGCCCCACAGTCCCCCCAACTCACCCCATAGCCCCCCCAAACCCCACCCTACACCCCTCTAAACCCCTTCCCACGCCCCACAGCCCCCCCAACTCACCCCATAGCCCCCCCAAATCCCCCTATAGCCCCCCCAAACCCCACCCTACACCCCTCTAAACCCCTTCCCACGCACCACAGCCCCCCCAAATCCCCCTATAGCCCCCCGAAACCCCACCCTACACCCCTCTAAACCCCTTCCCAAGCCCCATAGCCCCCCCAAATCCCCCTATAGCCCCCCAAACCCCACCCTACACCCCTCTAAACCCCTCCCCACGTCCCATAGCCCCCCCAACTCACCCCATAGCCCCCCCAAATCCCTCTATAGCCCCCCAACCCACCCCATAGCCCCCCCAAACCCCACCCTACACCCCTCTAAACCCCTCCCCATGCCCCGTAGCCCCCCCAACTCACCC